>JAZBGX010000953.1:5453-20670 GCA_037414775.1 Zonitis immaculata | reverse complement strand
CCATCATCTAGACACAGACTGTATACTATATTATTATAGTATGTAGTTTTATTTTTCTTTTTTTGGCAATTTGAAATAAAAATAGAAGAAAATCGTTAATTCTTTCTTGGAAAATTGCAAAAGTGAAACTCTTAAAAACAAAAAACAAAACACTTATATAAACGGTTAATTTACATAAAATTAAAACTAATTAAACCTATGTAAGTAGGTATAATGATAATAATAATTATAATGAGTTGATTTTCTTTTGTTTTCTTTTTTTTTTTGGAAAAAAATTGCATATATTTCCATATTTCCATGAACTTTTTATTTTTCACGGCCAACTATTCATATCTGACGACAAAACGACAATGAATAGATAACAAAAAATAAAAACAAAAAATTAAATATTTGTATATGACTCAGAATTGTTGAATTATTATTATTATTATTACAGGTCGTTGTCTGCTATTGTTGCTATTATTATTATAATTATAATTAAGAAAAAAGCCGGTTGTTCATATAATCTAGCAATAAAATATCATTTCACTTGAGGACGTAAACTTTAGAAAACTTTCAAAGAGAAACAAAAAGTGAAAAAAATACAAGACGTCCTCTCTATCACCATATTTCCAAGACCTATATACCTATCATTTTTTCGATAATCCATATCAATATTTATGAATGGAAAACTACCATTAACCTTCACAAATTAACCGCAAAAAATTTAGAAAAACTCAAATTCACTCAAAATAGAACTAAATACTAAACAAAACAAAACAAAAGAACCTATTATATAACAATAATATTTATAGAAATAATAATGGCCGATATAACTAATAGAGCATTTCATTATTGCAATTTACTAAATAAAATATTTCGAGAATAAAAACCAAAAAAAAAAAACAAATAATAGAAGTTGAAGGAGGCAAATTTCGCTTTCACTATATCACTATTATTGCTATAACGAATCTATCACACGCTAATTCTCCTCGTAGTTGGCGATGTATTCCAGAACCATAGCTGACAAGTCCATAAGTAATTAAATTTGACATTTGTAAGGTTAGAATATATATATATATAGTAGCTGAAACAAGCTATATGGACCTATGCTCACAAAATCGCCATCAACTACGAGAAGAATTACCGTGATACACTCGTTATAATACAGGCTGTACTCATTTCCAATAAGTGGATTCCTATCGAAAAGTTCATATATAACTTGTACTCTAAAATGTAACAGCCTGTATATCGAAAACGAAGTATTAAAATTGTTTCAACAATCACCCCTAGTGAATTGAAAGTAAAAGTTCATATCATTAAGTAACACCCTGTATAATAGATTAATTAAAATATGACTTACTTCTAATTTTTTCGAAAATTCCTCAACTGTTGTTTCATGTTGTTTCTTCAATTCTTCATTTTTTTCTAATAAAGCTTTACCTAATTCAGCTGCTAATAATAAATCATTTTCTTTTTGTTGTAATTGTCTCCATAAATCTATATTTCCATTTTGTTGTTGTTGTTGTTGTTCTGATTGATTTTGTTGTTGTTGTTGTTGATTCATTATTGGTTCAATGGCACTATTACGATTTTCCATTTCAATTATATAATCTTCTAAAGATTTTAGCATAATAATTTATTTAATTTTTTTTTTTTTTCAAAATAGAAAAGAAAAAACTTTCCCGGAAAAAAAATAGCAATAAAAATTATTATCGATTCATTATCAATAATAATAAAAAATTTAATATGGAAATTCTTATCTCCATATTGTTTTTCCTTTTTTTTTTTTCGTAATAAATAACCTGAAACAAATAAAACAATTACAATGAAAACTTGCATTACCTACTAGATAATAAATTTCCAATACTACGTCATCGATTACGTCAAAAACAATTGTTTTAATTGTTATAGACAACAATTTTATAACCTTAAAATTTTCTATAAGTAATAAATGAGAATAAATCAATAAACAAATGCGTTCTAAAAACAAAACAAAAAAAAAGAAAACCCCCATAATCCATATAATTTCCCGATATTAATCGAATAATATTTAAAAAAATTAAACATTTTCCCAACCAGACAGCCTTGACATCACCATTAAAATAATACCGTTATATACAAGATTTAAGTAACAAAAAAAACATGACTTAAGTTCATATGTAAATATACAAAAACAACTTACCAATAGTACTTATATTAAACTTGAATTTATATAATTTAATTAATAAAAATTGTTGTTATAAACTAATTAAGCTACTTATTTAAAAACATAATAATAATAATAATAATAAAAACCATACACCTAAAGGGAATATACGAATAAAACAATCGCACACAAACACCTGAACGAACACAAAAACAAAACTAAACGCGCCAACTAGATACAATCGAAAATACCTGTAATAATAATAATAATAATAATAATTATTATTAACGCATGCGTATTATTATTATAGACAAATTATTAATTTTCAATAATTTCTATTAATTATTATAAATTCAAATTTGAAATTATTATTATTATTGATCGATTGATCTATTTATTTAGGCTTTCAGGTTGTTGTTATCATTGTTCGTTGCTATAGTAACAATAAGTTTGATTAATACAAATAATAATAATAATAGTAAGAAGAATTTTTGTTGTGATTAATTAATAAGTATTAGAAAATTAAATTAATTAATTTAGATTTAGTTAATTAAAAAACAAAATGGCAGTACCAGAAAGACTGGATATGGATCTTATGGCTGAAAATGAATTAAACCGATTACAACGACAGGTATGCAAATTAATTAATTAATTGATTAATTAATTTAATTGATAATTGTTTTTTTTTATAGTATCGTATAATGGAAAGTGATCGTCAAGCAGTTGTCAATGATATCAAAAATAAATTAATAAAACAACATAAAGAAATACAAATATTAGAAAATGAACGTAATGAATTATTAAATAATTATAAAATTGCTACATGTAATAATCAATTAAAAAAAGATGAAAAAGATCGACGAATTATTAGAAAATTAATTAATAATTATAAAAAAATTCTAGAGAATGTACGAAAAATGAAAATCGAACTGAAAGAAGTTGAACAACAAATTAAAAAAGTTAATATTTATATAATATAATATACAGTGTGTGTCTTGACGATGGAAACCAACTGTTTTATACATATACTAAAGTAAATAGAATTGAGATATAAGATTTTTTGTATAAGCCCCAATCAGTATGATGTATTTTATTTAAATTGACTTATTTTGGAGGTTATAGTCAATTTTTTTTTGTTTGAATATCAATTGGTGACCAGTCTGTATAATATTACTTAAATCGGTTTGTCCTATCCTCTGATCAATCGATATCTATTATATAAGAGTTGTATTTGACAATATCTTCTATATACAGGTTGTTCGTTTTCAACTTACCTCCCATAACTATATTAGGATTTAATTGGAATTTCATAAATTTTTGAAAACAGTCTATCTGTATAAAATATTTTCATGTGTTTTGTGTCACTTCCGGTTATAACGGAAGTCGCCGTTTCAAATACAACACTATATATTTTACTGAAGTAACAAAGGGCAATACCAAAATTTTCACATCTCAATTCTAAATAGTTTACCCTCTGAAACATCGTCGAGACACACACACACACACTGTATAAATACAGGGATGCCAATTTTTTCGGAATCTCACTCAGACTATAAAAAATAAATAATACAGAATTTCACACTTAACACAACC
Organism: Zonitis immaculata; assembly: GCA_037414775.1. Taxonomy (NCBI): domain Eukaryota; kingdom Metazoa; phylum Arthropoda; class Insecta; order Coleoptera; family Meloidae; genus Zonitis; species Zonitis immaculata. The sequence goes on along the minus strand of JAZBGX010000953.1, from coordinate 16,949 downwards.
AAAAATCTCAATTATATAGAGATGGAACAAAAAAATGGACAACCTATATATTTTTTTTATTAATTATACAGAGTGTTTCTTTATTGGGTATACAATTCTCCTATTGGTGTTCTAATTGAAGCAAAAAAAAATTGTGATATTTGAAGATATTGAAACTATTCTTAGTTCTTCTATATAATCAATTGGAATTACCACAATAGTGACACACTCTGTATATATTTGGAAAATTGGGATTTTTTTTTTTTAGATTGAAAAACAATTGCAACAACTACGTTTAAGACATCAATTACCCGACAATGAATATGAAGATCGTATAAAATCGAGTAATAAAAAAATAAAAGTATTAGAAAATCGTCTTGATACAATAATAAAAAATTTTTGCAAAATTCTAACAAACAACAAACAATTACGTAATGAAATCGATCATTTATTAATTGAACGATCACAATATAATAATTTATGGGAGAAGCTGATCGAAAAATTGAATAATAATAAAAAATTAATATTAGATTTAATTGAACAAGCTATACAAGCTTATGATCAACGTGACGAATGGTGTTCAAAATTACAAGCATTAAAAATACGTACATACAACGATACAATAATCCATACACAAGTAAATTATTATCGAATCAATTATTATCAATTATTAGATGGTTCGTTTTGTAGGAGATGCGTGAAATGCAACGTCAACTCGACCAATATGGTGATCTAAAAGAATTCTTGAATATTAAAAGCCAAAAACGTATCAATCGTTATTTAGAAGAGAAAGAATTGAAACGTAAATTAGATGAACAACAACGTTTAGAACAACAAGAACAAATTCTTAAAGAAACTTTAAATAAAATAAAAGATATTTGTAATGAAAACGATTTAACGAAAATACCAAACAAATATTTGAAACAAGATGAAGAGAATTTTGCATTATTCAATTATATAAATGAATTAAATCAGGAATTAGAAAATTTTAAATTAACAATACAACAATTGGAAAATCAAATCCACGACCAATACGAATTGAATCGAAAACAACAAGAATTGAAACAAGAAAATTTAGAATTATTACAACTAGAATTAGATAAATTGATGCAAAAAGCAGATGATGAAGCCAATATCGAACAACAACAATCTAGAGAATTTTCAACAATTTTAAATGAAATTAAAACAATTTTCGATCTACTCAAATGCGATTCCACCACACCAATTCTAGAATTATTAGGTAAATATTAATATTTTGATATAATTAAAATATAAATTACGTAATTGAACCATCTAGATAATGACCAAATTGATGAGAAAAACGTTATGATCTATTTGGGATTAATCCAAAAGAAAGTTTCCATGCTATTCACCGATCAATATTTCAAAGAAGATATGGTAAGTTTCAAAAAATCCATAATTTCCAACAATAATAACTCAATATTTTCCAGATACTGAAAACAAGAAATACAAGAAAATAATTCCGTTATATCGGCCACCTAGTGGTGAAATATTGAATTATTAAGAGCCAAACTAGCATTTAACAATCTATACTTACCTTTTCAAATCAGCCGCTAGATGGCGCTGACTTGGGTTCTGTAATTTTGCAATTATAGCTCTATTTGAATACAGTAGCGTCTCTAAATATGGAAAATTCGTTTAAATCAATAAAATAAGTAATCTAATTGACTTTGTGAAATAATTTGGAGAAAATTTAATAAAATTTTTAACTCACCTCAATTTTTCATTACTGTATTGTTTTCTTCTATTTATTGTTTCTTTATTACTCCAAACCATTATATTTATATAATTGTAATTTATTTATTTATTATTTTCCCAAAGAAAACTGGATATTATTGTTAAATGAATAATTCTAACGGCTCTAACAACAATTTTCGTCCAACAACTAAACTGTTGTCTACACGATAGAAAATAGTTACTCTAAATTTTCAATTATCTCACACTCGAATAAATAAAATCCAATTTAATTAATAAATAATTGATTAAAAGTAAATACTAATTAAATTCGATGGATTAATGAGTCGGTAATTCCTAAATTGAACGTATAATAAATTAATTTCAGTCGTAAAGCGGCGTAATATAACTGAAACAGGTGCACCAACTCGCCTTGAAGAAAATTACCATAAATACATACAATTGTTAGATTGCAGTTTTGGGTAATTTGATGTCGTTAAGTTTGTTACTATATAGTTAGTTGTGGTTATTGTATTTACCGCCATCTTATAATTATTATAAATTATTTTTCAATTGTTTAACGAATTTTTTTGTTAATTTAGGTTAATTTTATTGTGTTTTATGTTGGAATTAAATAAATTAGTGGCAGAAAATTGTAAGTAGAGATTAAAATTGATGAATATAGTTCTTTTGTTTTAGAATTTTGATTAATTTGGTGGATTAAAAAACAAAGAAAAAACAAAAAAATACACAATCACTAGGCTATTTTATTTAGTTTTTTTTTTAATTTTCAATGTGTAAATAAACTGCCAAATAAAAACAATTAGTTTGATTGAATTATGGATCAATTAAAAAGTAAAATAGTCGATGTTGTATTAATAATACAAGAAGCCAAAGATTTAGATTCGATAAAACAACAATTATTGATAACAGCAAATTTTAATGAACGTATATTAGAATCGGATTTGATACAAGCTGAAATATCACCACAAATCAATACAAATTTAATATGGGAAATTGGTAAACGTAATCTACGTAAATTACGTAGTCTAAATCAACCGTTACGTATCGATTGTTATCATATCGATCAAGATGCAAATAAAGAGAAATATGGACATGTACTACTTGATTTACGTTGTGCACAAATAATTAATGATCCAAATGAACAACAAATAACGTTTAAATGGTATAAATTGATCGGTATACGTAATCGTAAACGTAATAATTATCCTGAATTTTATTTATCGTTAACAATACGTGATCATATTGATAATGTACAACAACAGCCACAACCGCAACAATCTGTAGAGAATTTCAATGTTACACCACATGAATTGAGAATGAAAATGATAAATTCGATTCCGATTAAATATCATAATGACAATTCGATTGAAATTGGTAGTTTAGATGGTATTATTGGTGATGATTATGTTTTGGAGATATTTTTGAAGACAACCAAACATTTAGATTTGTTATTACCGGACATTTTTGCGATCAATCCAAATCAGAATCGTTATTATTTACAAATAAAGATATTCGATATGAAGATACAGTCGAAGAATTTCGATTATAATTTGAAAGAAATTATCAATTTCAACGATCAATTACAAATTAATATCAAAACGAATTTGGAGATATTCCAGAATTTCTTGAAAAACCATCAATTAGAAATCGGTTTTTATTCGAACGACGATCTACTCGGCATTGGAATTGTTAAATTAGATACATTATTGCATTTGAATCAACGTATTATATTTAATGATTGTTTATTTAAATTTCCATCGGAGAATGGTGTGATACCGGTAACGAAAGACGGTCGCTATCAGCCGTGTATATCGTTTGAAATGATTTTGAAGAAATTCACGAATCTAAATTGTGGTGATTTTAATAAAACTGATGATAATAAATTGGAACAAACACAAATATTGGAGGATTTAGAAAAATGGAAATTGGAACAGAAACAACAAATCGATAATGAAATTGAAACTTATAAAGCTGAAATGGCAAAAATACATAATGAAATCGATCAAAAACAACAAGAACTATTAAAAATCAATCAAGAATTGATCGAGAAAAATCAAGAGAAAATCGTTACAGTCGAAAAAGAATCGCTAATCAATAATATAAATAAATTAGAAGAATATGTTAATGATTTGAAATTAACAATTACTGAGAAAGATAAACAAATCGAACATATACAAAAAACGAATATAATTAAACAGGAATCGTTATCGTTATTGGAGGAATTGAAGAATTTAGAAAATAATTTCGAAGATTTAGAAAAACAATGTGATTTATTCAAAAGTTGTAGTCATATTGGTGATGGTGTTGATGAGAAATGCGAAATTTCCAATCTTGGCAGTTTCAATTCAAATCCAATTCAACAATAAATCAATTGCGATAATCATTAATTAATTTTCTTAAAAAAAAAACTAGATAACTCCTAAGTTGATGCAACACATAATACACCACCAATTAAAATCCCGATACAGTATAACTTCGCTATAACGCTCTTCTAAGATCTAGAGAACAAAAAAAAAACGTATTAACCGTAAAATCATACAAATACATAACATAAACAAATAAAATTCATCTAAATGCACCACTTGTACAAAATTTAAAAATATAGAATTAACAAACAGGTACAAGGTGCTACAAATAGGATTGTTTTCACAGGACTTACCAGATAGAGAATAACTGCCTAAAGTCTTACGGGATTAATTTTTGAGAAACTTTGAATGGTACGAATCGCATCACGATATCTTTGATGGTAACAAAAATGCAGGGTGTTTTCCAAATTGGCAAGTGTAAATAATTTGATCTTGCGTGAAAATTTTCCACACACTTTTTTTTTTCAAATGTAATAGAAGCTAGGGCTAAAATTTGATTTTATAGTCAAATTTGGATCTATTGAATACGACTCGCCACAACGTAGCAGCAGAAGTAGGATTCCAGTAACAGCAAGGATCAGTAGACACATGAGGTGCAACTTACAATTAGAGTAACTGAATGGCGACCACACTTCAGCCCGAAAGCTTGCTCACTATATTTATTTAACCTTGAAGAATATAATTGCGATTTGAGCAGTAAGCGCACTATCGCGGAACGGAGCGAAAATTTTATGCCCTCCCGCATATTAGTGAGGAATACTGCGAAAACAATCAAAATTGATTGGAGAACACAGTGGAGCTTTGGTAAAATTTGCTCAGCTAGCGATCCAAGCAATTCTATTCCATTCCGATCCGCGGTGGTGTGCTGACTCTCACTTGAAACTAAACTGTGCACGATAATATGCTAACTACTCTATCCTTTTTGGATATGGCAATGCAATATAGGCGGATAAGACAGTTCCATATTCAATGAGAACACTAAGAAAGAGCAACTGGCCATGCAAATGCTGATGGAGGAAAAAAATGCCATCAACTCAGTCGAGAAGTAGACTGATACCAACCGAGCTTGGGAGAAGAAGGCAAGGAGAGCATCGGTAGAAGTGCAGAGTGAGCGGTTTGCAGGTACAGCAGAGATTCTATCCTCGCTAATTTTTAAGAAGTTTACTCAAGATTTTGTCATGTCGATGATAGAGTATCGGTTCTTGAATCCTGCTGAAACGGTGAGGAGTTTCCAACTTACAAGACCTTTTCTTGAAGAATTGTGCCACTTACCGGGATGTTTATTGTGTTTATTTTACGGTCTTTTCTGCGTATATATATGCAATTGGAAAATATTTATTTAAATGCTAATTTAGAGCCTTCGGGGGGCCGAGAGTAAAGGAAAAATGGCGTTATAACTGTGAAAGTATTATAACGTATTTATGTGAATTTAAAATTTAAAATTAATTGAATCAATAATTCTAAAGATAAGACGAAATATTTTTCACTTTCATAATAAAACCATAAATAGTGATAAAATAAAATTGAGTGTGACCTTTTTCAACTTGATTGATTTCTCGAAATCAATCGAACATAAATGAACGTAATAAATAAATAAAAAATTATTTATTTATTTCGAATGCAAATAAATCTATAAATATTCTGTATTTTTGTGTTCCGTATTTAAAATTACCACTTTTAAGTGTTTAATAACAAATTACATTAGGATTGGTTAATTTGTAACGCAAGCGTTCTAATCTTTGCCCTATTTGTCATTGAAAGTTCAAATTATCCATATTATCGAGAAATATATTTTTTATCGTCAAAAAACAAACGAATAATCATTAAATTAACTGATTAAAGAATTAAAATTTATTTTGTAATAAAACTAGTGTTGTATTAATTCGATAATCCACTTGTAATTTTCTTCTATTAAAAAAAAAACAACGTAACCTAAAATTTATCAATTGTTATCTTCATAATATAAATTCATAGGTGACTCTGATTAGTAGACACGAAGTAAGTATTTCTCGTTTTTTTTTAATTTATTTATATTATTTTTTTTATTTTGTTATTATTGATAGGTAAAGATGAGTTTTACATCGACAATTGTTGCAACAACCCCATTCGACGATCAAAAACCGGGTACATCGGGTTTACGTAAAAAAGTGAAAGTTTTCATGGAGAAAAACTATACGGAAAATTTCATACAATCAATTTTCGATGCTATCGGTAATAAAATCAATGGTTGTACATTAATTGTTGGCGGTGATGGTCGTTATTTTTTGAAACAAGCCATCGGTATTATTATACGTATGGCTGCAGCTAATGGTGTACGTTTGTTTAGGTTTTTGTTTTTTCGATTGATAATTGTTTAATTTCTAGGTGAATAAATTGTTGATTGGTCAACGTGGTGTATTATCAACACCGGCTGTTTCAAATTTAATACGTTTACATAAAACAATAGGTGGTATAATATTAACAGCATCACATAATCCAGGTGGTATTAATCATGATTTCGGTATTAAATATAATATTGAAACGGGTGGTTCGGCACCTGATCAATTTACCGATTTAATTTATGATTTATCGAAAAAAATCAAACAATATAAAACAACACCGGATCTAGATTGTGATATAACGAATGTTGGTAAACAAACATTCATGGTTGATAATCGTGAATTTATTGTTGAAGTTATTGATTCATCAGAGGCTTATGTTAATTTAATGAAAGAAATTTTCGATTTTCCTAAATTAAGACAATTGATTAGAGGTAGTGAACAACGGCCACCATTCCAAGTATTGATGGATTCAATGAATGGCGGTAAATTTCAATATATTAATCCGATTAATTCGATAATAATAATAATATTGGATGTTGTAGCTACTGGTGTTTATGTAAAAGGTATATTTTTGGATCAATTAGGCGCCAATCCGGATACAAATGTACGCCGTATTATACCATTAGATAATTTCGGTGAAATCCATCCAGATCCGAATCTAACTTATGGTAAAGATTTGGTCGATAAAATCCGTGAAGATGAATCGTACGATTTGGGTGCAGCCTTCGATGGTGATGGTGTAAGTGTCTCTTCTATCCAATTATTGTTTTCATTCTACAAATTAAATTGAAATTCATTAGGATCGTAATATGATTTTGGGTAAAAGGGCGTTTTTCGTAACGCCCAGTGATAGTTTGGCTGTTATTGCGAATAATTTAAATTGTATTCCATATTTTAAGAAGAATGGTGTTAATGGTTTTGCTAGATCGATGCCAACTGCCGCCGCTGTTGATCGGTAATAAATTTATTATTCCGACTAATATCGAATTATTTATTAATTTATTTATTTTAGTGTTGCTGCAAAATTGGGCAAAGATATGTTCGAAGTACCAACTGGTTGGAAATATTTCGTTAATTTAATGGAATCGGGGCAATTGTCGTTGTGTGGTGAAGAAAGTTTCGGTACCGGTTCGAATCATATACGTGAAAAAGATGGTATATGGGCTGTATTAGCTTGGCTATCGATAATTGAACATAAAAAAATGGGCGTTGAAGAGATATTGATTGAACATTGGAAAGAATATGGACGTAATTATTTTGCACGTTACGATTATGAAGAGTGCGATTCAAATGATGCGAATAAAATGATGGAACATTTAGAAAATTTAATAGCAAATCCGAAAATAATCGGTAAAGAATATCAATCGACGAATGGTAGAAAATTTAAAATCAAACAAGCCGATAATTTCTCATATATTGATCCAGTCGATCAAAGTATTGCTAATAAACAAGGTATACGTTTTATATTTGATGACGGGTCTAGATTGATATTCCGTTTATCGGGTACTGGTAGTTCGGGTGCTACTATACGTATTTATGTTGAAAATTATGAAAAAACTAATATTACCGAAGAGGCATTAACAATGTTGAAACCATTAATTGAAGTTGCTTTAGAAATATCGCAATTGAAACAATTTACTGGACGCGAAGAACCTACCGTCATCACATAAGCTGCTTGCTTTGTTTTTATTGTTGCTGTGGAAATTGATAGTTGAATTTTGAGGATTACTTAGAAATTTGGAAGTGGAAAATTTCGACAATGTTTCTTTTTTTTTGGGTAGTAATCCTATTTGTGAAATGTAGAGTAGTTTATAATTTTTTTGTGCATTTATTGTGATTTTCTCCGTTTATTATATATATATAAAAAAAATATATACTTACTATATATAATTTAACACAAATACTTATTTATACAGGCTGTTTCAATTTGAATGGACGAGATAACTCCGTTATCGTTGGAGCTACAAAGTCGGTGGTGGTGAACTTAATTTGAAACAGCCTGTACAATGGTTGTATTTTCTTATAATGCAAAATCAAAGCCCAGCATGTCTTCTAAATTGTATCCAAATAATTTAAAATCGTACCAATATAATTTATATAAATTTTTCAAATCATCAATTGATAATTGTCGATAATAATGTCGCATCAATTCATTCGTATTTGATTGTTTCGTTAATGGGAAATTAATAAAATTAATATCAATTAAATTGAATATAGTTTGTACATCATCGATTAATGTTTCATAACGTCCAATAAATGTATAATTAATTAAACATGGATGGCATAAATTATAAATTGATATCCAATGTTCATTATCATTATAGCCATTATTTAAAATATATTTAATAAATTCATCGAATCTAACATTATCACCATTGATTAGATCGTTGTTGGTTGGATTTTTACGATATTTCTTTATTATATCACGTCCATAACGTTGATGGAAATATAGATTTGTTTTTTGTTCGAATTTATTACGATATGCCGATAGTAAACGTTCGAATGGATGGCGTACTATCAAAAATATCAAATAATTATCTAAATAATATTTAATATCGCTTAAATTGTTGTATTGTGATAGACGTATTGTTGAATTTTCGGCATGTGCTCTAGATCCGGATATTTCCAATAAATTCGTTAGATTCGATGGTACAAAACCGTTCAATACCATAAAAACACGCTTCCAATTCGTACAAGCCACCTAAAAAACAAATTCTACAAAAACTAATCTATTATCAATCTAGATTGACTCACTTTTGGCACATAACAATACAATAATTTATGTTTATGATCAACTAGTATATGATCGAAATGATTACGATTCAAATCGGAATAATTTGTTTTTATTATCGGATCTAAATCGTAACATGTTGATGTTAATTGTTCTTGTCGTAGAATTTGTTCTAACCATGGATAATTTTTCGAATTATTAATTAAATTAATTAATGACGATAATAATAATAATAGTTTAAACATTTTTGTTGTATTTTTAGAATTTCCGTTTTGTTCTTGTACGTTTAACAAAACGTATCTCCGATTTATTTACAACACCATAATTCGATACAAATTCATTATCTTTCAACATTGGTTCATTCAAATAATATAAATTATATGTTCTCCATATTGTATACCACGATATTTTCGTTTTACTACGTAAACGTTGTTGGCGTAACGTGAAATTACGTTGTATAGCACGTTTTAAATCGCGTACAGTACTACCTTGTTGCGGTATCTGAGAAATTACAAACATAACCTCACTTTTAGGATTGTTCAAGTAAATAATAATACAACTTACAACAACATTCAATGGTGTTTCGTTATGGCGTAATATCGTAACGGTTATAGATCGACCTTGTGCAACGGCAATTTGCGATAGAACTTCTTCAATTGTTGCATCACCAGGTAAATCTTGTAATAATTGATCGGTTAATATTAAACGTTTTAAACTACTCAATGTTATTTCATTTAAATCTTCATGCGATAGATTTTCCAATTCTTTCTGTAAATTCAATGTTGAATTATCATCCATTCTAAAAATTAATAATTAATTAATTAATTAAATTTTAATAAATATTCATTATTATTACATGGAAATCAAGTAGGTTAGTTTATGAATACAAATGGAATTGTGGGTAATAACAAAAATATAGCGATAATTGCAGCTCTTTTATCAAATTATTATTAAGTATGATTAAATTGAAATTATAGTCGATAAATTTGGATTATTTAATAATTAATCGATTAAAATTTGAACAAGTTGAATTGATTTTCTATTAATAAAATAGGAATTAATTTAGTAAAATTTCCACTAGCTTATTGTAGCTTTTAAACCCAATATTGCCACTACACTTTTATAATTGAAAAAAATCTTGATATTCAACTGTTTTTTCTTTAGTTTTAATCAATTTTCAATTATTTTAATTAGTTTAATTAAAATATAATTACAATAAAAGAATAACCTTACCAATTTATATATTTTTTTCAGATAAGCACTACAAAATATCCAAAAAAAATAAAAGATAAATAAATAATCAAAATTGTGATAATAAAGCAAATTGTTATAAACAAAATAGAAAAGAATCTTCGAGAATGGTAAAATTTTATAGCAGAAAGAAAAAGAAATCGTGACCCAGGAGAAAAATTATAATTTATTCTCTAAATATAGTTGAACAATTATTTATTTATTGATATTGACTTATAAAAATATATGGAATTATTAATATGGACAACTAGAAAAAAAAAACAGGTTGAACTTTGTTAAATAATAACAATAGTGGGGGCAACGGATAATTATAATGATGATGATGATGTTATATCGATGATAATTTCAAATCATTATGCTATAATTAATGCGAAGGCAAAAACAATTATATTGGACAAACAAAAAGGATTTCGAAATTTATTAATACTTGCATGTTATGCAACCAACTATACATGGTTTCATGCAATATAACCTCAAATAGCCTTTTTTCTTGTGATTTAATTATACGATTATTTGAGGAATTATGCCTTTGTCAGATAGTTCGGATGAGGATATTTCGAAATTTCGGGAAGCCTCAAATCACCAATTCAACAATAATGAAATGTTTAATAAACCACAATCAAATAATTGTAAGTAAGTGAGGTTATGTTCTGAACTTTTTTATTTAATTTTGCAATTTTAGTAATAAATATTGATAATTCGAAGAATTTATTACCATCATTACGACCACAACACAACGACGACAATAATCAATTTAATTTATTACCAAATCTAACACCGGAATTTCGTAATTATGTTGCTAAACAATTAAAACAAATTATCGAGAAACAATTGAACCAGCAATTAATGCAATTCGATGGTAATAAATCGCAATTAAAACAGAAAAAACCAAAGAAATATGGAATCAAACTATTTAGAAATTCTAAAAACTATCTCAAAGTCAATAAAAATGAAAAATTACAACAACAACGAAAAATCATCGATCATAATATTGATGAAGACTACGAAAAATTTCGATCAGTTGCTGTAAATCCCGACGATATTTTGAATAAAAACGAAACAAAATCATGGTCGAATCGTAGTAAAGCACCAATATATCATTACAAAAAAACAAAAAAAGGTTTAATTG
>JAZBGX010000951.1:3218-14126 GCA_037414775.1 Zonitis immaculata | reverse complement strand
TAAATTCATACGGAACGTCGACCATGGTAACACTTTCACTCGATGACCCATCATACTCATTTTATGAAGTGTTGGTTGTCGATTGAATATCACTAAATCACCATCACGAATATGCCTTTCAACTCTATAACAAAACAAAAAAATTAATCCATACAGTACAATAAAAAAAAAAAAATAATTGGTATAAAACTACTTGTAACCGCATTGTAAATGTAAATCAGATGATTTCGGATGGAATCTCAAGTCAATACGTTCTCCATTATCACGGATAATATATTTAGCGCCTGGATATTGCGAATTGCCTCTCTGAACCAATTCCAACATTCTATAATAATTAATTAGAGTAATTTTGTTTTCGTAAGAAGAAATTAATGATTACTTGTCAAAATTGAATGGTGTTACAATTTCTGGAAATGTTAAATTTTGCGCTATACTTCTAGGTATACCAACTTGATCAATTCGTAAATTTGGATCTGGTGTAATAACTGTACGTGCCGAAAAATCAACACGTTTCCCCATCAAATTACCACGTATACGTCCTTCTTTACCTTTCAAACGTGCTTTGATTGCTTTTAATGGTTTACCAGATTTTTGCATTGCCCTTGGCATTCCTGGCATATCATTATCGATTAATGTTGCCACATGAAATTGTAGCATTTTTATATTTTCAGCGATAACATGTGCTGCAGCACCGGAAGCTTCATTCTTTTGTAATTCGTTATTTGCTTTTATTATATCAGCTAATTTATGTGTTAAATCATCTTGATTTCGTGCTGATCCATACATTGTTATAGCCGGACGTACCGGTAATGGTGGTACAGGTAGGACTGTTATAATCATCCAATCTGGACGAGCGAACTTTGGGTCCATTCCAAGAATGAAACACTCCTCATCTGAAATTATTGTTTAATCGGAATTTTATGATTTATTTATTCCTTTTTTTTTGTTGTTGAATAATACCAGTTATGTGCTTTAAAATCTCCCAAACTCTTTCTGCCGATAAGGCAATCTTCTTTTCTTGTGTATCCTCATTTATATGTTTCCATTCGGCTGTTAATTCTAAACCAACTCTTCTAATATTTGGTTGATATCTACCACAACCACCATGACCTTGTTTCTTACTTTGATTAGGATCTTCTCCTTCTTTACCAACATCCATTTCATCACCACCTTCACAAATATTTTTACCTTTACAGAGATCATAAACAAAAGTCAAACGTTTTCGCGGTTGACCTTTTGACTTCATCACAACTTCTTTGATCTTTGGATTATTCTAAAAATAATCGAAACAACAAACAATTACAATTTTAAAATCAAAAATAATGTCACCAATTATACTTACAGGACTAACTAAAAGTTTACTACAATGAAAACAAACACACCGTAATGTTTTAATTGTTTTTGTTATGAAACCAACATGAAATACGGGTTTTGCTAAATCGATATGTCCAAAATGTCCAGGACATTCAGTCATATTGCCAGCACAAGTTTGGCAACGGGAATGACGATCTATTACACCCTGTCGTGGATCCATAAGACCGCCTAATTTGGGACGGCCAGCTTCCATTGTTTCTGGAAAGCGGATGCCACCCTCCGTGACAGACATACGACGCTATCAAGAAATAGACAAAAATTATTGAACAATCTAATCAAATAACTGTAACAAGAATTCTTTTCCTAATTCATAATAAATTTGAAACTCGTGACTTCTATTACTAGGTAAAATTAAATTTAAAAAAAAGCGGGAGTTCTAGGGGAATTTCTAGTTGTTTTATTTTAGTTGGTAAGGTTTTGCATCGCCATATTGCGCCTACATAGTTTTGTTTTCGTAGACAATTGCGACATTGAAATTTATCAGTATTTAATAAACAAAGGCATATCATACTATTTATTGTTGTTATCAATAAATAATTCGAATAAATAAATTCAAAAGAGTGAGTGCTGTTCTCTTAAAAATCAATGTTTTTATTGACATCCTCCTTCCCCTATCCCATGACGGCATAAACGCCAATTAAACGCATAAAAACTTTCTCATAAACTTTTTAGCATTTTATTCATATTTTCATAGTGTAAAAATACCATCAAATGGACAAACTGGTATTTATGCAGCATTTACTTACTATTTCATCTGGACTAAGTATACCGAACTGCACTCGTTTTACAGTTCTTAAGGGAGCTTTACTATCACTGGCCGCCATTGTGAACGGCAATCAACAAACTGCTGTTGCCGATCTCCTCTGCGCCCCAGCGGCGCAGTGATACGATTCGTCAACAAAATCGCGCTCGTTTTCCCCCACTCAATCCAATTTCTCATTCATGCGCCATAACATTGGAGCAATGTTGCCAATTCTAAAAACATATTTTAATTTAATCCTCTGTAAATTCGTTGTTTATATAAAAATCATTCAAAATAATTCATAATATTTCAATTCTCACTCTAATAGATTTGCTATTATTTGTGACAAAACTTGACAGCTGTATTTTATAAGCTATAAAGTAAAGTTTGGCAACGGCGTTTGTTTACAGATTTCTATAATTGGATTAATTGGACACGTGGTTATCAATTAAATTGTGAGGTTGGTTTTCCGTATTCCATTTAATTTTTGCATTTATTTAAAATAAAATGGGTCGACGAAAAGCCGGTTTTAGACGACCTCGTCATCAGGTTTGTTAAATTATTTACTGTTTAATCAATTTGTATATTTATGATTTGCAATTTTTTTTTTTCAGGCTGGACAAAATTCACAAGACAAAAGACGTCCTTATAACGATATAATAAAAGAAAATGAGAAATTTATTAGTTATTATGAGGTATTATTATGTTTCAATGCAATTGTTGTTGTTATATAGTTTTTTTTAGACGCAAAATGTTTGCCCTAAAGATGAGTTTGAATCGTTTATTACGAGTCTAAAGACAGACCTACCGGCAACATTTCGCATAACTGGTTCAAAAGGAGTAGCTCAAAAAATGCTCGAAATTGTTCAGGGACAATTTATTAAAGATTGTTTGAATACGGAAAATGATGGTGATACTGCAAATATATTTCCTCTATCATGGTAATTTTTGAATTTTTCTCAAATATTTTGAAGAATTATTACTTTTTAATTGAAGGTATCCAAATAAATTGGCTTGGCAATTGGAATTAACACGTAAAGATATCCGTCGTTGTGAAGCTTATTATAAATTACATAATTTTCTAATTGCTGAAACTGAACATGGTACAATTTCACGACAGGAAACAGTTAGCATGATTCCACCGCTATTATTAGATGTTCAATCGCATCATAAAGTGAATATTCATAAAATTATCTGTCATTTGTTATTATTTAACATTATTGATGTAAGGTTTTGGATATGTGTGCTGCACCAGGCTCGAAAACAGCTCAAATTCTAGAAATGCTACATGCTAATGATGATCCAATACCATCAGGTTATGTTATTGCTAATGATGTTGATAATAAGCGATGTTATATGTTGGTGCATCAAGCAAAACGTTTAAATTCTCCATGTGTTGCTGTTATCAATCATGATAGTGCAATTTTACCAAATTTGTTGGCTACATTACCAGACGGTTCAACTCAAAATGTCCAATTCGATCGGATTTTATGTGATGTTCCATGTTCCGGTGATGGAACATTAAGGAAAAATCCTGATATCTGGATGAAATGGACACCGGCTAATGGATTGAATCTTCATGGGTAGACTAATTGAATTCTAATTATAATTTTCGTAATTAAATTCGAATCGCTTTATTTTCAGGATACAATCGAGGATTTTACGTAGAGGTGTTGAATTATTAGCAGTTGGTGGTAGATTAGTTTATTCGACATGTTCAATAAATCCGATTGAAAATGAAGCTGTTATCCATCGATTATTAGCAGAGACGAATGGTTCAATTGAATTAGTTGATGTTAGTAAATCATTACCGGGCTTGAAATATTTACCGGGCATGGAAGAATGGTTAGTTGGTAGTCGGAATTTAGAATTTTATAAGAGTTTCGATGAAGTTGATGAGAAATGGCAAACAACAATACGACCACAAATGTTCCCACCGAAACTCGAAGATAGGAAATTATATAATTTAGATCGATGGTAATTGAATTTCAGATTAATTCATTTTTTTATTGTGTTAATTTGGTTTTTTGTTTTTTTAGTATGCGAATTCTACCGCATCATCAGAATACTGGTGCTTTCTTTGTTGCTGTTTTAAAGAAATTAAAACCGTTGAATATTAAAGAGAAACCACCAATTGAAGAGACGAATGCTAATAATAAAAGAGAAAGTGATGATAATCTACCACAAAATCAACGTAAAAAACGTCGTAAAGATGGTTATAGAGAGGATCCGTTTGTATTTTTCCAAGATAATGAAACTGTATGGAATGATATTAGAGATTTTTATCAAATTTCAAATGATTTCGATTCGAAATGTCTATTAACACGTTGTCTGTTTGGTAAAAAGAAAAATATCTATTTAACATCGAATGCTGTACGTGATTTAGTGATACAAAATCAAACAACAATTAAATTTATTAATACTGGTGTTAAAGCATTTGTTCGTTGCGATAATAAAAATATGAAATGTGCATTCCGTATTGCTAATGATGGTTTAGAAAGTATTTATCCATATATTGGTAATGATAGAAAAATTCATATACCACGTGATGATTTAATAAAATTATTATTGAATGATAATCCGGAAAAATCACCACCAATTGAAACATTATCGGCGATTGTACAGAAACAAGTTGAAAATTTAAGTATTGGTAGTTGTGTTTTAATTTATCAAGAGACTTATGATAGTGATAATAAGGAACCGTTGGTTATACATATTAGTGGATGGCGTGGTACTACCTCATTACGTTGTTATATGTCCCAACATGGTACTGTTCATTTATTGCGACTACTTGGTGGCGATATTACGAAATATGGTAAGGGTGTTGTTGTTTTTTTTATTGAACAAAACTTAAATGACTAGATGACAACGGAAATTTTGTTGTAGATGTGAATAAATTTAAGAAAACTGATGAAGAATTCGAGCCTAAAGGAGGAGAAACTGAAGGACTTGAATAGGTGAAATTTCAATTTTATTCAAACTAATTTTCAAATAATCAAATATTTACATAAAAAGCTTTACCCATTTAAAAAAATTCCTATGTAGGAAATTTCATATCACAATAGACGATGATAAAATTTCCACAATTGGATTGAATTCAATGTTTAAATATTTGAATCAAACTGATTACGTTGATTTCCATGCAATTGCGCAATTTTTCGTGCAAATTAATTGACAACAACATTAACGGACGAAATTTGATAAATTAGGGACGGCAATACTAAACAAAAAAAAAACAACAATTAAATTTGAATTGTGACTTGTTTATGGTTGGATTGTTTGATTCGAGTATTTTTGGTGCAAGGTTTATCGTCGCCCATCAAATGTTTCTTCCAACATTGATCTATATCGTCTAGATTTTCATGGCATAATGGACAACGATTGTAACCTTCAAATGCGTCTAGAAAAATGAATCATTCATATATATTTTTGTTATTATTATTATTATTATTATCATTACTATAAAAGTAATGATTTATATTTACTTTGGCAATTGTGATGTTTGATTTCTGTAATTTTTACAGCTTCCGTACATTGTGGACATTGCGTATAATTAGTGCGATGTTCACATTCCATTAATAAATGTTCAATTAAAGCTGACACTTCAACAACTTGACTACATTCGTTGCAACGTACCAACATTGGACATGATCGCCAATAATGTGAATTCATAGAATTATTGATTTGTAAAATACTAGATACGGATTGATTACAGAATATGCATTGTCTAAAATATTAATAATTCGATTGTTTGTATAAAAAATAAATTAATCGATACAAACTTTTCGTCGTCGTCTCTATGTGAATTATTGCTAGGTGATGAAATGGCACTAGCCGAACTGGAATTTTGTTTCTCTTGATCATTTCTATTAATAATACCATTAGTTTGTACAATATTACCACCACTTTGACTTTTCGAAATTTTATATTGT
Organism: Zonitis immaculata; assembly: GCA_037414775.1. Classification (NCBI taxonomy): domain Eukaryota; kingdom Metazoa; phylum Arthropoda; class Insecta; order Coleoptera; family Meloidae; genus Zonitis; species Zonitis immaculata. The sequence goes on along the minus strand of JAZBGX010000951.1, from coordinate 8,078 downwards.
CGATTTTGTCCATTAATATGATCATAATTGAATATATTTTGTATATTTGATGTACTTGGACATTTATTCAATTCATTTGTTGTTAAATCAGGACTAAATTCGATATTATTATTATTATTATTATTATTATTGGATTGTTGATGATTGATTTTAGTTTTTTCCAACATATCTTTTTTACGTTGCATATCGATTTTATCGAATTCATGGAATAATTGCCGGTATAATAAATTACGTCGGGTTATATCATCGTCTGGTGGTAATTGTTTACGTATTAAACGTGGATTTACTTTATAAACCAATACGAGAATACGTTCAGATACTTTACGTACAGCTTCAGCTGGATGATGTAAGCCACTCGAACCGAATTCGGCCAATGTACGACAAGTTAAACCACTAAAATTGTTTATAATACATCTAGTGGCTATAATATGTTAAATATACTAATACTAATTAAATTTAATTTACTATCGATTTATTGTAGAAAAATTGAATTGATGATAATCAATGGAGTGTAATGGAGCGAGAGAGAAAAAAAAATACCTTTGTTTATCTGTAGAGATTCCATGATTGATAATGAGTTGTTCGACCATTTCAGCTCTACTTAAAGCTAGTCTAGGATGAGTACTGCTGTTAACTGGTCTACTTAAATGTACAGGAATTATATGGAGATCTCTATAAAAATTTCGAGCTCAAATGATAACTAAATCGACTATTATTAAATGGTTAAAAACAACAATGATTGATGAATACCTGACATTTTTACAATCGGCCATTGTTAGAATTGTATGAACTGCCATATGATGGATTCTAGCACTTGTATCACCGGATTTTGTTAATAATTCCGGTAATAATTTATCAACACTACGTGAAACTTCAGCTGGTGAAACTCTAAAAAAAATTAATGTTAAATTATTCAATTTCGAAACAGAAAAACAGCAATTACCGTCCTGGTACGAATTGAACGAAAAACAGTCGTATAACTTCATTAGCTAAATTATAAACTGAAAATACTTTATCACGTAATGTTCGATGTAATAAGAATATAGCGGCACGTGCTGTTTTATTTGCTGTATGCATACGTGTATTGTTATAAGTTGATAATTCATCTTTCAACATTTCTAAACCATCCTCTTTATCGCAATAATGTTTCGAATAGAATCGTTCAACTAAATCATTACCAAATACTAAAATTGGTAGTGCAGCTTGTTTCTTTTCCCGTTCAGTTAATTTCGATACAGTTTTATTATTATAATCACTATCCAATTGGCATTCGCGTAGAAATTCATTTGTTTGTGAACTGAAAAATTTTTGTAAAAAACAAAAACAAAAAATTATTTGTTGTTTATTATAATTGTCAATTGTTTAATAATAATAACTGTTTTAAAGCTGGTAATGGTTTGTCTTCGTACATTTCATATGTCGATTTTGTTATAGCACCAGCTGATTTATTACGTCGTCTAAATGAGCCTCGTGATTGTAAACTTGTAGGACTGCCAGTACTTGGTGAACCTTTTTTAGGACTTTGATGTCGTGATAGATGTAATGGTGAGATTTGTGGTGAACTTGAACGTTTCTCAATCGATAATCTCAATAGAGTCGGCGATAGAGGATTCTTTACATTATCAATTTCATCGTTTTTCGGATATCTCTATCAAAAATTTTTTTTTTTTTAATTATAATAATTTAAGGAATTAATAAAATAGAAATTATTACGTTTTCGGTTTCTAAAAGTTGTTCAACATTAAATTCTTGATAAACCTGATGTCGATATTCTTCAATTTGATTTTTTTTATGTCGAGCACGTTCGTAATCTTCTAATTCGATGGCATGGCGTTTTTCCAATTCGTATTTACCCAATTTCTCACCGGCTTGACGTAAATTTTCCATTGTATCCTTCAATTTCCGTGCATATTCGAAACGTTCATCTATTAGAAATTTCAATGATTATATTGATTAATTTCATATTGAATACACAAACTTATCACAGCTAATCGTTTTTTAATTTCCATTTGTCTAATAATTTTCGCTACATCAATATCGACATACATTTCAAAGGCTAAATCATCATAAGGCGATAGATAATCGGGATCATCCAAAATTTCATCGGTTCCATTTGTTGTTGTTGTTGTTTCGTATTCAGTACCCAATAGTAGAACAGCTATTAAACTTACCTAAATAAAAAATGATTACGAAATGATTTATGTTACTTTAAACAAATGAAATAGAAATACGGAACTTGATTATTATTATTGTGGGAATTTTGATGGTTTTTGCATAATTTCAATTTAACAAAAGATGCTGTATTAACTGGAACATTAGCCGATTTCAATTCTCGACTTTTAAATCCTGTACTTTGATTATCCGATAATGTTATATAACCTAAATAATTCCAATTGATATTTGCCACATTTCCATCTACATTCGTATTATCATCATTATTTGAATAGAATTCGATTCTTGATGCTAGAAATTTGCATTAATTTTAAATTATTATTCGATTTTAGTATCCGTTTTTGTTTTTTTTTTCCAATCATACAAATTAAATATTGATGCGCTAGAATTTGGATTCGATTCAATCGACATCGTTTCTCTAATTGCAAAACAATCTCTTGTGGATATTCGCAATTTTTCATCGATTGCCAACCTTTAACTATCGGTCCATGACTGTTCAATTCATTCACTTTATGTTTAGGATCTTCACCTGGAAATTTCCAATTAATTCCGAATTTGAAAAATAATAAAAAACACTTACTAGTAGTATAGATGACATGGAATTCGATTTTTTTAGGCATTTTCTTCTTCAGTTATCATTATTAAAAGTTATATAATAATTTTACCGGATAATTAGTTTGACTATTGATCAGTTTGACGATCCTCACGTGTTTCGGGGAAATGTAGTAACGCCTCCAACTAGTATTGATTTTCTTTGGATTTTCCTGCGACTGCTCGACTTTTAGGGATTTTCTTTTTTAGGAAATCATAAATAATAACAAGAATTTTATACAGTTTTAATTTATATATATTTGTGGAAATATCACAGTAATTAGAAATAATGTGGAATTAAAATAAAAATAATCAGGTAAAGTCGATGGATTTGGTTGTGATAACAACCATTTTTATATTCATCGACACCATGAATTATAGTATTTTCTCGGTCACGTTCAATATCAATTAAACTTTGTTGAATATCTCGATTGATACTATGCATCAATGGATAATTTATGAATTTCCCATCTTCAGCGCAATCACCTCGAAAATCATCAGTATCTATCGACCATACCATAACACCAGCTAAATTTTTTTCCATAGCAAAATAGACTTTACGTTCAATTGAACGTTCATCATCGTACGTTATAAATTTATCATCATTAATAGCATATGGTGTTTCTGTTTCAATATCCCAAAATTTCTGCCAAACACTTGTATTTTTCAATTCCAAACAAATTTCATTATAACCCATAAAACCATTTTCACGTGTATATGGTCCTTGAAAACCGACATTACGTGATGGTATACCTAATTTTGGTTTTCTTGTATTATTTAATGGTTCTATTAATAAGAAAGTACGTCCATATAAAGGTATGCCCATAACTAATTTGTTTGGTGGTGCTCCCAATTTCAACATATATTCAATTGAGAATTGTACATTCAAAATATCATTACTTCTCAATGGTGCATTAGCTCCAATTTTCTCATCCCAAGCACCATGGTAATCATAACACATCATATGAATAAAATCAAGATATAAACTTAAACCTTCTACATCGTACGCTATATCGATTGTATCTTTACCAGCACCGAAAGCAGCTGTTAATAATAGATTATGTTTTTTGAAAGCAGCTCTCAATTCTTTAACGAACAATAAAAAATTGGTTTTATCATCCGGTGATCCGCCTCGTTTCCCTGGAAATTCCCAATCCAAATCTAATCCATCGAAATGGTATTTTTTGACGAATTGCACAGCACTAGCGATAAATTTTGAACGACGTTCCGGATAACGGACTAATGTTGAATAATTTTCCGAACCTTCATTCCAACCACCTAATGCTAAACTAATTTTCAAATGCGGATAACGTTGTTTCAAATTTGTTATTCTTGAATAACCGTTTTTACCATAATTATCAGCCAAATCTTGCCATGCATCTTCAATTAGTAATAATTGATTGATTCACCTAAATTTCTTTATATGTATATTTACCTAACGATTTAATTGTATTCTCTTTAGGATCTAAACCGGCAAAAGCATAAATTATATGTGTACATAATGATGGATCTAGATGTTCTATCGCAAATGATCCAGAATCTGGACGATAAACAGCCCAGGTTCCTAAATAACAAACAACGACTTTCCCATGTCGCGGCCCTACAAATAGAAATTAAAATCTATCTAATTTCCTTTTATCGAATCATTGATTTGTATTATGAAAATTAATCAATCGGTAAATAATTATAATGATTGAAGAAATTCAAGTGAAATTTATTCCAATTGGGAAAAAAATATTAAAACTTCCCGTTACTGGTTCCTATGAGGTTTTAATTCAAAATTTCTATAATTATTCACCGTTAATTTTAATAATTTGATGAAAAAGTTGGAACAAATTAAAGTTAATTTTACCTTGACATTTACATGAATTAAAGGATACAATCGGTAAAAAGTCAATCAACTTTTACTTACCTGTTGTAGTTGCCCTACTTCCATCCAAATAATATAAAACAATCATTAACAAGACAATATTAGTTGGCTTAATAAACATAATTAACGGATTAATTAGTTACTTTATTTATAAAGTAGACCAACGATCCAACTGAACTTAACCGAATAAACAAGGTGATGGTATACTAGAGTTATACCGGTGGTTT
>JAZBGX010000949.1:0-22885 GCA_037414775.1 Zonitis immaculata | reverse complement strand
TATAAGACAAACGTCGTTATAACGACGTTTCTCTTCCATCTCTTCGCTTGTTTATCGTTTCGGAAGATAATAATAAAGCATCGTCGCGGATAAAGGGGTCGCGTTTTGTTCTAGTTCAATTCAGATTATCATCATTACGGTATGGATTCGATCCGGTATCGCGCTGTGTTATTGAGCTATAAATTAGTCGATACAATACCGACCATTACCGGCATCCAACTATTATTTGCGATCATTCTAGAGCTAGCACAAATCTTGTATTGATGGTTTTTGTGTTTGATTCATTATATAATTGAATGCAATATAGAGCAAAGCTTATTGTTCGATTGTTGTTGCTCTGCTCAAAACTTCAATAGAATATTTTCTCAATGTGTTTGTTCAATTTTCGAAATTGAATACACATGACAAACAAAAATCGACAATATGCCTTACATCATTCGCGCTAAAGGTACCACGTCGCACAAGAATCACAATTATAACGTACCTATTGACTTTTTGAAATAGATAACGTATACTTGAGTCTGATCTTTAAATTTGTGATGATCTTGAGAATGAAAGATCAAAAATAATTAATTTCTGCTACAAATTTTATTCAGGATCAAGGTTATAGAAGAGATTTTCGGCTAATATGTGTTTTCCGAAATTGAATGTATATTTCGAGTGGCCTATTAATAGGTGGCATAATCAAGTTTACGCTGAGTTTGCTACGTGATTCCTTACACGCTGACAAACTGTAAGAAATACGCCTACGATTATCGAATTATATCGATATTCTATAAAGTAATAAGTCTAATCTTCATCTTCATCTTCATCTCCGTCATTATTATATAAATTGACTTTTACAACTTATTGTTAAATATTTAGATTCATCATAAATATCCAAGTACATATAACGATTCCATTTGCTCCAAATGTTTTCTCTCATTTTTAAAATAATGTCGAACTTTTTTAAATTGCCTATTAATATTTCATCTGAAATTTGTAATTATGTTTGAGTAAGTTTAGAAAATATTTTTTTATTTTCTTCGAAAGACTAACATAAATTCAATTGAGTAAATATTAAATTCAATATTGGAGAGTGAAAGCTTTCAATACTATATTTCTTAAATTTGTTATTTTCATCATTTCATAAAATACAATATTATAGAAAATTTACTTAATATGTGGCGCAATACAGTTTCTATAATGTTGGCGACTTTCACGTCCGCCACTTTTCTTCGGTCGATTTCTAGAATGTTATTGAAGCTTCGAAAATAATCCTCTGCAGTAAATAGAGCATGATTTGGTTACCCAATTATTAACCAAGTAATGATGTTTACAAGAATATGGACATTTCTCGAAGAAGACTTTGACTGCTCTTATTTCAGGATTTTTTCCTTTAGTACGAAAACGACCGAAGCGCTTCAAATATCAGCACGCAGCGATAGGCATCAGTATTTCAGGAGATTCAAAGATGAGAATTTAGATTTCTGTGATAAACCTCCTTCAGGAAAAAGTCCTACAATAAATGTAAAGGAATTAGAACGGCTTAGAGATTTATATCGCCGATTAAGCTCGAGCTGTTTGGCAGAGCAAATCAACTGCTCTCGTACTGCAATAGAAATAATATCTATGCTTGCACGTGCACGTGCACGTCAAGATATTTTTATATTCAGAATAGAGCCATGAAGTTGCTGAGTTTTCTTCGTACCAATAAGTGGCAGCGTGATATTATTACAAATGATGAATAGTGGGTGCTGTGAGTTAATTGTATCCGTAAGCGCCAGTAGCTAAGAGCTAAGGAATTAGCTGTAAGGACATCAGAACTTGACACAAGTAAAATGGAATTGTTCACTGAGAGCTCTTGTCGACTTAAAGTACAATCACAGCTGAGATTTACTGTGAACAACTGGTTCGTAGTGTAGGTAGATTACCGAAGAATCAAAGCAAAGTGTATTTTTGACGTGACAACGCTCGACCTCATATAACAAGATTGACACAAAAAACAATTTTTAGTTGGATGGATTGTCTTTCGTCACTCACCGTATTCCTCAGACTATATTCATTCCGATTTTTACTTATTGTTTTGTTCTCTGTTCCATTATTTACAAGGCAGAAACTTCTCGGATGAGGTTTACGCTAACTTCTAGACTTTTGCAGGGGATATATTTTGTCTATATCGTAAAGCTGTGGCGACAGGTATAATAGAAAACGATAGTGCTTACCTAATTGAGAAATAATTGTGTCATATTTCTCTAGAAAATAAGGTAATTTTGTATTGTCAGATGATTGGCTTATTAGTTGCCCTATATATACTCGCAACCTGGTGCCTCTAGAGTAAACGAACAGTAAATAGAATTTTATTATAATAAATCTCGCCAAAATAGTTGTAAAAATATGATGTGGTCTCACTACAAGAAGACTCTTTTTTGAGGATTCGTCAATTTCGAAAAGCTCATTCCGATCAATTCTACTTGAAAGAACACTTTTAATATAAACAACTTTGTAGCTTTGCAATTATTTTTAGTTTACTACATAGCCGATTATCCGAAATGGATTACATTTCGGATAATCCGTAGATTACATTTGCTTTGTAATAGTTTCAAAGAATGACATCTATTGATCACTGATTAAATTCGATTTTCAGAAATTACTTGATGAAAAATTGTTTTGCTAAAACTAAGTTTCGGAATACAAATCTTCACTCATATCATAACTAGAAACAAATTAGTGTAGCTGAAGTCTAATCGGAATTATTTGGTTAGTGGATTTTCTTTCTCTGGATGAAATTGGAGTATTTTTTCTTTATAGTTTTTTTCTTCTTTCTGTATTATATCCTTTGAATTTTATGCGGGTTGTTTGAGTTTTTTTATTTGGTGTGGATATAGAATTTCTCGACTGAACATTGCATTTATCAAATAGTAGAGATTCAAAATTTTGTTGAATAGACAAGGAATGATTTCTAATGCATTATAATATCTATGAAAATATAAGGGCTGATGTGTGCGGTGATATTTCATAGATTTTTCGAATGTTGGCGGCAGATTGAACCGTTTTAAATCGATTCCATTTCCGATGCGTCAACATTCTTAGAAATGTGAAATTTTCAATTTAACCAACACTCTCTCGAGTATATAAAAATTTGAATGTGTCAATCTAAATATTCTAAATAGACACATTCTATTCCATTTTTGATGGATATTTTTTTTTCAGAAATAAATAAATAAATAAAATGCTAATGATAACTTTAACAGGCAGAATATAATAGGATTTTCTCACAAGATTATACTACAACCGAGAAAATTCCGATTTACTAAAATCTAAATATTTACTAAGGAAGTTAAAATTGAATGGAAGTAATTGGCAAGCTTATACGACATAGTAAACAAATAAACCGCATAAAGATAATGTACAGAGGCCATAAAATTGTGTTTATGCAGAAGATAAACAAACCGCTTTATATTTATAACGTTGAACTACAAACTAATATTCCATATTTGTTTAATTTGATTTGCATGGAATTTTTATCATAGACAATAATGTTTGGTTAAAGTGAAATTTCCGCGGATTATTCAAAAAAACCATTGCAATCTTCAGCTTAACTCTTCTATATACATAGAATATACATAAGAATTTAAAATAAATGGAATCAAAATGAATTTTTAGCTTGGAGCATATGAAATTGCCGACTCGAATGGAGTATCGGAGGGACAAAATAATTTATTTCTGTATTGTTTTTCTTGGGAAGAGTATTATTACCATTGGCTTTAGCAAAGAGTAGTCAACGATCCATCGGAAAGTATTGGAGATGATCTGTTTTATTTGAATCACTAAATCCACAAGAGGCGTTCTTCACTTCTTAATCTTTTCTCCAAAAATTTTCGAAACCCCTGGACTCTCTAATTCATGTTTGTTTTTTAAACGAACTGTATGTGTTTGAGTTGGTGTAAATTGCGTCTCAACTTTCTGTCTTGGGTCCGATTTATGACTCACTCTAATGAATGATTTGAATTATCGAGACCTCATCCTTTATCCTTTTAACTTCAACTGCCTCAAATAGTATTAGCATGATAAGACCTAATGTGACCAGACCGAACTGGACTGTCTGTGTTTTAAAAATTATTTGATTTAATCAAAGGAGGTAAAGAAAACCTTACTAACGTGGGCTGTCTGCGTTGGCTAACAGCTGCCCTTTAAGGATGTTGGACCACTAGTGACAGTGGAGTCACTAAAAATAGGGCGTTTAGGGTTTAGTTGACTCTTCTTGTGGAAGACATACCCGTAAATTGGGGTCTTCGGTGGTAAGATTTCCCTCGGAGTAGGTCCGGTAGACATAGCTCTTCTCGGTCCTAGTATTTGCTACAAGAGATCTAATAGGGATCTAGCTTTGAGGTGCTCGCCGACCGAGTATGAAGCTGGAAGTTAGTTGTAGTTCGGTATCGGATTCCAACTACTTTAGACGTACCCGCCAGCTTGGGTTGGTTTAATTGCACAGCTGTAAGGGAGGAACTCCCATGTTCGTATACTAGATTTAGGTCTCACAAACAGTAGACAAATCGTTTTTTGAAAAGGAATCTTGAAATCAAGAAATCGTTATAACCGCAAACCTAACATTTCATGTACTTGAAGAATGGTTCACTTTATCCGAAAGTTCGCTTTAAACAGGATCACTATATGAGAAAAGATGTATGCATCAGCTATAATAGGGTTACATCTCGTACATATCAAATAAATATGTTTTAATTGGAAGCTCGTTTTGAACGAGCTCGTTATAAGTGAAGGCTACCGTAATATTCTTTATCATTTCTAGTTTTTTGTTTGTTTGTATTTTTCTTTGAAAATGTTGTAAATATCGGAAAGTGTACAATTATTTTTAAGGCGAATATTGCTTGTCCTGATCGTGGTAGAACTTTCAAAGAAACGAACTAATCAAACTGATACTTTCACGTCAGACTTGTACAACTGAAACAAACCCTATAAATAAAACAATATTCATTTATAAAAAATCGATTGTCGTTTTCGTTTGTTTTTTGTCTCATATTAATCTATAACAAAATGTTAATAATCGGCTTCCCTTCAATTATCATTTGTTCGAATTATATATTTCCAACTTAATAGTTGAAAGTTGAGTTTTAAATTACAGTAATTTCTAAACCGCCTTTATATCTCCATTATAATGGCTGAATTTCTAATTTGTAATTATGGAAATTAACTGACCTATAGTTAGAGGCGAATTTTGCGTCTTTTGATAAAAGAAAATCTAACTATATACTCCCTTCAACATTCGTATTAAAACTTAATGTTGCTATCCTTCCCTATTACACTTTATAACTGATTTTGAATAGAGAAAATTACAAACATTCGTCGAAAATAGGCTTTTTGGGGCTAGTAATTACTGTTATAACTAGAATTATAGTGACGAAAACTAATTAATCAGTGCTTGGAAGTTCGGATTGGTTCAATCAGAGAATCAACGTTTAGAATGTATTTGACATTTTAATCGATTTCACACAGATAATTAAATGTGATAGAAATAGATTGCTGATTAAAATGAATGTCGATAATTTTTCTACAAATTTATTAATTCAAAAAAAAACAGAAACATTTACTTCTTATGACTGCAACTGTATTGTCTGCAACGATCAAATTTAAACGTACCTACAATAATAAAATGGAAACAAACGCTGAAGATATGGGAGACGTTTCAGCGACTTTTATCAAATTCAAATATATATTTTTACGATTCTAATAAAAACGCCGTTAAATTTCTATATAAATATACATATATAGAATTATTCTGATAAAAAAAAATAATATTCCATCCATTCGAACTATAGTCGCTGATAATAATAATAATAATAAGAGGTGGTGTTTCAATTTCAAATACTAAAGTAACTAATCCAATTATGGAGCCAGTTTCGTGTTATGTACCAGTTTGGTTGATTTGTTCCTTTTTACTTTTTACTATATGAGTTTATCAATATCGTCATGTTTACCGCAAATACATATAAAGATTACATCAACTTAATCAAAGTATTTGTTTCTATTTTGGTCAATTTAGATCAACCAATTTGTCTGATAAGTTTGTGTGTGTGTGTTTGTGATTGTAGCATTTTTTTTTTTTGGCCTTATTCCAAACTAGCAATCTACAAACAGAATTTTGATCTTATCTCTAGTTAGTTTTAATAAAACTTTCATTTTATTATTGTACTCCGCTAAATTTAGAAACTATAAAAATTATACCATAAACTGTATAGTCTGTTTCCGATGATGGGAGAGTTTATGGATACGTTCCGCTTTTTTTTTTTTCTCTATAGAATTTTTTTATTACGTAAATTTTTCGTTTTGTTTTTTCATGTAGAATCCCTTCTATGTTGTCCTGATTAGCTCCATGAATTCGTTTTATTATCGAATTGTTAATTCCTTAAAGTTTCCCGTATAAATGTTTTTTAGTTTTCAAATAAAGTTTCAATTAGAAGTAGAATTTCCATTTGTCTTTTGGGAATTTTCAATATTATCTTTCGTGAGAACATTTACATTAAATACGAAACTAAATTACAAAATGGAATGTTATTGTTACCTTTCCGTCGTAATCACAACTCTAATTGTTCGTTTAGCCTATTAAATGCTTACTGAGCTTCAATACAGCTCGCCATTATTTTTGAAATCGCTTACAAAAATTATCAACACCAATATCAATACAATTTTTATGACGCTATTATATAATTCTAAGTTTATTCAGAATCTCAATTTTCAACTAAAACTTATCCAGGGGAATATGTTTTCTATACAATTTTGGTTATTCAAAAAAGAACTACATGTTGCTAGATGTTAATTATCTTGTAACATAGGTAGTCTATGTTGTAGTTGGTCAGAGAAAATCAGGGTAGGTTTTGTTTGTTATCATAGTAGGGAAGAGAGATTACGGATGGTACTCGGGCGTCACTCGGGAGGCGAAAGAAACTTGGTGAGTAATTATCAAAATAATTAGTTTTTGAACAAAAATTATTCCATAACAAAAGAATAAATGAAAATTTTTGATATAAATCTAAAGGAAAATAAACGGTTAATAATAAAATATGCGTTAATATTATAGTTAACTTTAAAGGAAAAGCTCTTATAATCTATAACCCTGGTCGTGGTAGCAAACCACAGCAGCGACGAACGGAACTGTCGTTCAGTTTATTTCAATTCAATTGTAGACGGTTGCTTATACTTGTATATCGACAGAATTTGTCTCACGACGCGTACTATGGGCTCGACTGTGGCAACTTTTCTATTATGCCTGCTTGAACCATTAGCATACCAATTCTATGATAATGACTGTACTTCGATCACGAAAAATGAATAATTATTACAAAAATGGTTGAATAAGTTAATTGGATGATTGTTGGGAGTGCAAATGAACTGAAAATAATTGATTTACTCGATCTAAACAGACATGTTTGTTTTGTAAACAAATGTCGATGATCAGGGGGTATTATTCAATTTATAACAGTTACAGCGACCAGGTGTTTAGAATGTGCCTCACAGAATCGGTCGATGTGAGCAACAGTGTAAATGTAACAATAAAACAGTAATTCACGGACAGTACAACAGTAGTTCTTAGTCGTAACAAACCACAATACAGCAATTAGTTCCTGATCGTCACAAACCACTTCAGTAGCGGACAACAAAAGAGACTCTTCAGTCGCCACAAGCTATCGTGAAAATCACGGTTATGCTAGAGAGAATCTGGTTGCAACAAACACAGTATAGAGAGTACCCAAAAGAAGTGCGTTAATAGATATCAAAGCATTCCTTTCGTCACCTTATCAACGCTATTATAGACGCATGAAATGTTCAAATAGAGGATAATAAAAGTCAGGTATATCAAATGTCTTGATAAGAGCCACTATTACTATTTGATTGGTTGTAACCCTATTTACACTTGCACTTATCCTTATCAGCCATTAATGAACACTGGACTGTTGTGTGGTGATGCGATGTTCTGCGATGTATCAACAGATGGTGATGGGTTGTTTCCAATGACGTCAAAATCTGAGTTCGATAAAAATTGGATAAGAGTCAGTCAAAACTTGATCATTCTGAAGCACTCTGTGTCCCAATGAACGTGGGTTTACCATAGAGTATGATATCATGGGTTGTTGGGGGAGCACTGGCAAACATTTTCTGTGGAAACAATCTCAATAATATTATAGAGTTCAGTTGTTATTATAAGCGATTCTTCGGAAAATATTCAATTATATTCTAAATAAACTGGATCCGTCGAAAAGACATTTCGTATTTCAAAAAGTTCTTACAAATCAACAAAGAGAGATACAGAAAACAACAACTTGGTACTATATCATTTTACATTACTTTCCCGGAAGTGATATGCATGGTTTTTCGTATTATTTCAGGTTAATTATTGCGTTCTTGAGTGCTGGTAGAGCTGTGATGCACTATTTGTTACACATGCGCTTTAAATTATAATATGATAAACCTTGAAAGCAAGGCGGTATCTACTTGCAAGATACGAAGACGTCCAGGAAACGACTCTCTCAAAATTGCTATAGGACACCGCGTAGTATGAATTGTAGCTTCGCCTTGTTGAAACTATTCATTTTCAAGATCAATTAATGCAAATGGTTGTTAAAAAATAGAAGTGTTTATTTGTATCTTTCTTTGTTTATTTGTAACTATCTTTTGAAATTAATGAAAGTACTTTTACCCGACTCGCAAGTAGGTACTGTATTCGATTATAGGATTTCTGATTTATTATTATTGTAAAAATCTGTTTTCGATAAAGTTATGTATTTATCTTGTGAATTTCATAGCTTTGGCTCAATTTTTTCGTCATTATAGATTGTCGAAATATTCAATGAATTTTATTGTTTGTTTTGTAAAATTTTTATTATAAATATTTAGTTATTCTCGATTGTTTTTAGGTTTATTATTCGGTAGCTTTTCAACGAATTCCATAAAATATTTATAATGAATGGATATTTTTTCAAATAAATCAAATCTACATCATCCATATATTGTTTTTAAATGGAAATATGTGTAGAGTTGCTGGAATTGCATACAATAATTACGATTATATGTATTTATCTATGTCTGACTAAAACATATTGTAACATCGAATACACAATTCACACAATATCAGATATATGTATGTACGTATAGGTAGAATGGTATGTACGTAAAGAGAGATGCACGTTAGACCGCATATATTTTATGGATCTCTGTTTGAAGTTAAATTGAAAAGGCACAACCAATTTCTATCAGTTCAGAAGAGCGAATTTAATCCGACATACAAATGCATAATAGTTATAGTCAGACAGACTATAAAGCTAATTATAGATTATACAATATATATGTATTTACGAAATACCGTATACATATGTTTTTTGTTATTGTTACTGTTATTTTTGCATGTACGAATAGGATTAGCCTTTGATCATTTTATGTTTGGAATAATTCCATTGAAACGTGTATATCTGATTATGAGTAATGAATTTTTTTTCTAAAACTATTGTTATATTTCTTGCGGCTCGATTATTTTTGGGCGTTTATTGTAATTTTCTCTCTAAAAGGCGAACTTAATAATTTCCAACACATTTTTATACGCTTTTATTTTCACCATCATCATCAGCATCAGCATCGTCATCTAAAAAGTTTGCTGTTAAACTTTTCCTTCATTCAATTCGTTTAACGAGGGACTTATTGCTTTGTCCTTAAGCAATAACAATTTGAAAATAGAAAGTAAACTGTGATGAAAACAACAATATAACGAGCAACTTCAGTTTAACTACATAGTAAAATAAAGCTAAAACATAATAATGTTGATAATAATGGGGCGGCCTAAAACGGACGCTTTATTTTTCCAGATCAACTTTTCCACATTGTCAATCATATAATATAGAATAATATCAATTAATTTACGTTTTAATGTTGTCCATAACATCAATTTCATTATAACAGAAAAAGATTCTTCCCAGAAATACCAAACGAAATGATGAGTTGGCTCAGAATTTTCAAAGAGAAATAACTAGCACTTCAAAAAAATTTGAATGAACATATAATCTACCTAGAAATGTTTCCAATGGAGCAATTCAAAATTTTCAAGTAATTGTAAGACTTTTTTCTGGAATAAAAGTTTGTGAAACAGATTTAGAGGTGAGATTGTAGTTTACAGTTTAATATTAATCAGTTTTGACCATCATATCCAGTTTTGGATGACCCCCAAAACGAGATAGGAATGGTCCAGATAGTGGTTGAATGTCTTCCGACATGAGATTTATAGAACATTATTCCGGCTGTCGGAGAACTAGTTAATGATCAACCTACATATATGAATTATTCTCTCTAATTCTTCCATAAAAATTTGTTAATTTCCATCATGTAATAATAAATCTAGCTAATTCTAGCACAACAAAAAACACTAAAAGCATATACAACTAACTTAATGTAATTTTAGTGCAAAAATCTTTATTTCCGGCTGGGGAATTGTTTGCCGAATTTCGGTAATTAAAGAGATTTTTTAAGTGAATGTAAATCCTCGGTTAATTGGTCTAATGGCGCCTATAGTAATAAGTATTATAATATAGAAGGCAGTTGTGTTTTCGTGTGACGTCAGCAAACGAAATTAATGCAATTTTAATTCTTTTAAAGCTGCTTTATTATGCAAATATAGGGAGTTTTAGGAATGTTTGGCTAGTTAAAAATATAAGCCTCGCTGTTGTTATATTTGTAAATTATTCTAGACAATTTCAATTATAAATTAAGTCGTATTATAATGCTTCCATTTTTATTGTTTGGATAAGAAATATAGAATTATTTCTGGGAAATATTAGAAAAGAAAACGGGTGATTTCATTATAAGGTAGTAATAATAATAATAAGTGTGGAAAATTAGCAGTTTAACCATTTGAACCGGAATGACATATCATGCTACTACCGGAAAACTTATTTCCGGTTTAACCCATCTAAATGGCAACTTGTAAACATATATATAGGAAAATAGACGTTCACGACAACAAATTTTGAATCAATCAAAATTAACATACTTATACTTGAGTCATTATTGTTGTTCAATCATTATTTTTTTTTCGATTATACAAGTTAATTATTAATTTGTCATTATTTTCATTTGAAACAATTAATCGGATTTTCATATTTTGTTTCCAAAGCTGATAATAGACAAACAATTCTTGAAAGTCAAGTCTCACTAATTAGTACATACTATCTTTTTTGTTTTCGTATTTGCCGGATTTGCGACTTTAAGAGAAACTCATTAAGGGAATGATGAAAGGAAACTACGATAGGCATTCATATAATATGCTTGGAGTTGATTATAATTATTATTATTATTATTGTTATTATTATTATTATTATGACAAGTAGGTACGGATAGAACTCAATATTTGAGATGGGAAACAATTCAAAGCGATATGAAAAAAGAGACTAAGATATTGTTCGAAATTCCATTAAATGGAATTATTTAATCGTTATAATGAACAATAATAATAATAATAATAATAGTATTTTTCCGTTGTTGATAAAATTGTAATATCGCTCTAGAAACTCCACTGATTTGTTGAAATTGCATTTGCTATCAAATTTAATTAACCTTGTTGATGATTGAAAAGCAATGGTATTTCACCTATTGTCTATTATACTGCCTCTCGGATCTAGCATTAAACAAAGAACGCTCGAATACTAGAGATCAAATCCCAAATGACTCAAATAGTCATTTCTCAAAGCAATTGTCCAATTGATAATTTTCGAAATTTGTTTTACAAAAATCCAGGACAAAATTCTAGATATTGTTGAGATTCTTGTTCATAATGAGAGAAGCAAATCCATTTGTACGTTTATCGGCATTCAAAGAATAAACAGCAAATAGAGAAAAAAATCACCTATGACGGATACAGTTTTTTTTTGTTGTTGTTGCTGCTGCGTGTCCAAAATTATGAGGCGAACGTGCAATTTATTTTCGACATTTTTTTTTTCCATAAATATATAGAATAGTCGCCATAGTAAAAAGGGTGGATTAGATTTGATATGTGATAAAATTGTTGAAAACACGATCATTTATTAACAAGCAAACGTAAGCACAAGAAACTATAGTCGACATGCAGCAGGTAGCCGTTATCGAAGCGCCTGTGCATTGACTTGCGTAATGGCGTCGGCGTCGTTCGATAGCGTCGTCGACAACCAGTGCCGCACAACCTTCCCCGGCGTCGGGTACTCAGCTGTTTGGATAAAACGACAACCACGCGACCCTTTACCATCGCCAACGTCATACAACAAAGGAAGAATAACAACATAATAATTCATCTATCTTTATTTAGTCATAATAATAATAATAATAATATCTATAATCACGTGCCAAAATTACAATCATTCCAACAGCTGGCTGATCGAAAGTCTTTCTTTATATATTGATATCATAAATTGTATATTTTGATTTTTCTATTTTTACTATTAAGTATAACGTTTATATATAATAATGTATCCGTTGATGTTGTTGTCGTGTTGTTATTTTGTACTTTGACGTGACCATATAGTGGTGTGCTCAATCGGAATCATTAATCAATTGATCGTCTTTATAAAGGAGCTGATACGGTGAGAGTTCAGGTGATGTACTAGGTGAGGTGGTCTTTGTAGAGGCCACGTGTGAGTGGGGAATCGCGCCAGACTGCCTCACGGTGCGGGTGCCGGCGGGCCTCGTCGCCAAGGCCGGTCATGTGCCACCCAATGGGGGAACCACCTCCGAGGAGAAAGCCTCCATACCGGTAAGTGCCCCTTCTCCAATACCCCTTACAAACATATGCCGATAGCATTGCATGCCATCCTATCATACTATTTATAAATACATATATTTCTACCATTACGAATTCCTATTTCATTTGTGTTACGCATATCACTTGAAATTCTGACGTAGTTTGTTGCTGATTACTTCACACCTTCCATTAGTGAGAGCTTTCATCAAGTCCCAACATAAGTGGCAAACGGATTTTTTTTTTTTTGCCCTCAAATGCTTTTATCAAAAACACGCAACTATTCAACCACATGGGTTACAAAGAAAATTGAATGTCGGTCACATATATTTGTAGAAGTATTTCCAATATTCAATAAATTACTGAATAATATTCAAATACCTCTCTGAGAATTCATAATTTGAATTTCAATAAACAGTGCGTCCAATATAAACGCAAATTTCAAAGATTAATAATAAGAGTAGAGGTATACTTATTCTAAGTGATTTTTGACATTAATATTAAAAATTTAATATCAACTGGTATGATTTATTATCCGGCGGATATATAAAAAGAAAATCGCCGAGCTTCCACATAGATATACACATCTAAGCGTTTAGAAGAAAACGATACAACAACCACTACAACATCGCATTATCTTTAATTAAACTGCAGAATATTTATCATTTCCCATTCTTTATCCGTCCACGCCAGTCACCTGTAACAATGGCAATCAAACTAATTAGAGATTTTCTTATAACAGTTTCGAGCAAACTAAATTCCATCTAAATGAGCTATTTTGATAATAAGTTCATGAAAATCCATGAAGTGATAGAAAACGTACTCTATAGTTTCGGTTAGTTAGCAAATCAAAAGCCATATATGCAGACTAAAATTTCTTATTTATATTCTACTGTTTTTCCCAAAAAAAATTCCATCAGTTCCAAGAATGACTCTCAAATAACTGTTAGCCGTTAAAGTTTTATGTTTTCTTACAGTTTGTCATATTTCAAAGTTATTGTTATACTTCCCATTGCTCCAAAATTATTATTTCTATTTCTATACGCTTGATTTATCTTTTTTTTTTTTGGCTTAATCGACTTATAATTAGTTGGTAATTCATTATATTCAAACTATACGGAATTTACAGCTTGATAAAGAAAAATTTCGAAACTTTATAAATTAAACCTCATCTCTTCTTTTACAATTTCTCCATTTATATTTAAAATAATTATCGTTAAAAGGTTTTTGATTACGGCTGTTGCTATATACTGGTGTGTGCATTGGACGTTAGATTTCGCTTCAACGAAAAAGTTTTTAATCATCACGCTAGATAGGCACAATGATTCTTTTAAAGCATTAAAATATCTTCAAGTTTTATTTCTGGAATTAAATGGATTGTTAATTTATGATTGTTGCAATCGGTATTTTTCTTCATCCTCTTCAATTTCCATCAAAATTTAATATTATAAAATTATATTAGAAGGAACAAAAAAAAAATAGTATATTATGCAACGAGATTAGAATGACAGCCATTATTCAATGAGTATAAAGGTTCCGAAACGAGCCATAGCGAGTGTCGGAATCATACGACTGAATGTATGGCCATTCTATCGAGTTGCATATACACTGTTTTCTCTACGAACAAATGCAATTTAACACTAAAATTCTATATTTGAACGAAATTTAAATGAGTATTTATTATTGTCTATGGAATTTAATCAACCTATACAAATTCATTCTTTTGTTATTATTAGTATGTTGTCATGGTTATAAGGTACTACTAAAATACTACGCTGCTATAGGTTGTAAAATCTGTATCGTAATGAGCTCATTCCAGTACAGATTTTCAATATAGAATAATCCCATTCTAACATCGGAGTAGAGAAACAAAAATTCTGTATCAGTATATATATAGTTGTGGTATTACGGTAATGTTGCTTGTATGTTTAAAAGGGAATACACCACCTAGATCAGGTTGCTAGATATTTTAGATCATGAATAATTCAAATCAGCAGATCCTACATATGGACTGGACCAGGATGTGAGTTGGTTGAAATTCTCACCAAAACAAAAAACTATAAAGTTTCAGCTATACGATAAAACACTATAGCAGGAGCTATACGTTGAATCTAAAACGATATAAATAAGAAATATCGAGTGATATTGTTGATGGTTACTATATCTCTCCAAATATCCGTCGTCACAATCAAAATTTCATCACAGGTATTTGTTTTTTTATTTCATTTTTAATTCCTACGAATATTACTTTCTACTTGATGATCTGTTTGATTTTTCATCCTAAAATTCGAACACATTCTCTTTTGTTGTACGAATTTTTTGTTTTGCTTTGTTAATTGAAAAAAATGTATAACAACTTGAAGTTTTGTTAAATATTTGGCGTTGAATCGTTGGAAAAGTTTTTGATGGATTCCTTACGTCAATGTTTATGATGAGAAAAATTCAAATGTACAAACCAAAAACAGATAAAATGGAATAGATTGAAATAAAATAAACAATATTATACGAAAATAGAAATTGCTTCTGGTAATCGACCGTGATCTAGCATATAAATATTTAACAACACGTTTGTTTGAACATTTTTAATCGTTAATAATAAATAGGTCAAATTTGCTAGAGGTTTGTCGATAAATAATATTTTCCAATGAAACAAACTTTTCCTTTGTTTTAGAACAACAAACACAAATTATAAATTTCAATGATTAGAATTGTTGTTTCTTATTGAAAGTATTTCAATTGAGAACAAAACAACAATTTATGAGCCGGAAAAGAGAAAATATAGAATAGAGGGAAGATACTTCAAAGCATACAAAACGATTCGAGATCAATCGAAAATGTACAAGTTTCTTAATCGCGCACGCCTTCAATTAGTTCTCTACGTTTTGACCGAAATCAATTTGTGGTGATGAGCTTGAACGCCGCCCCCTATTGCCGTACCCAATCTCTATCATCTTCATAGAATTTTATCAATTGGAACATCGATTTTATCGGATAAGATATAAATTATAACAAAGTATCTATTTTTGGTTGAAATGCATACGATTTGCTCTACCTGCATATAATGTGTTCGATTAAATTTTACGACTATTTACATAAACATCTGGAGATGATATGGACTTTCGTATAGTTTGGTGTAGTTTGATTCGATAGTTTACGTTTTGCGACAATAGAAAGCCGCCTGTTGGGAATACAGTGGAAGAAAAAACTTCGACACTTTTACTTGGATCATTAATTTTACGATTTTTCCATATAGATACAAATATA
The DNA here is from genome assembly GCA_037414775.1 of Zonitis immaculata. NCBI lineage: Eukaryota > Metazoa > Arthropoda > Insecta > Coleoptera > Meloidae > Zonitis > Zonitis immaculata. The sequence goes on along the minus strand of JAZBGX010000949.1, from coordinate 6,876 downwards.
TAAATTTTCAAATAATAAATGACTCGCACCCTCTATATTATTCAGCAATAACATAATTTATCATTTTTAGATAGTTATAAGGTTTTGATAATTAAAGCAGTCATTCAAAATTGTTATAATTCAAAGTGAATATTCGACAATATATCAATATCAAAACGAAATATCAATTCAGGGAGAATAATACGAAAATCAATTTAAAAAAAATAAATAAATTGGTACCGAATTGACGTCATATCGTTGATCCTTATTTGTTTTGCCCTGCGAGATTATAGATAAAAAAAACGCGTATTATTTGCTCTGTTCCAAAAGCACAAAAACAACGACGCTTATCTATTGAATTAATGATCTCTCTCTAAACATCGCATTAATCATTTTTATTCAAAACTATAAAAGTGTAAAACAAAAAGACGATGACAAAAATTGAATATCTTATTGGAGAATATAATTGCCTATCTGGTATACTACAAAGTTCCTTATAACTTATAACTAATAGGAGCGAGCCCCCTTTTCTAGAATCTCTTAAATTTTCATTTGTAATCAATTTGATAATGCAATAATCCAAAATATATGAAATTTAGAGCATAATAATTCAGTATAAAAAATCGCCATGCGTAATCTCCATTCGATACATTTTGTCCTACAAAACTAGTACTGTTCTGGCTTTGTTCCAAAAGGCAAATGTGTTTGGGTGATGGGAAAAAAAGTCGAGTTGAAAAAATAAAAAATAGGGTGAATGTGTTTACTTATATATATACCAATGGAAGTAACGATTTCGCAAGAATTATAGCGAACATTTATTTAGAATGTACAATATATTTTATAGGAGATTTAGAATGTTTCGGACCGATTTTCTTTTTTTTTTTTTGGGGAGAGATTGTAAACTAAGATATTTTCAATATGGTCTCATTTACTAAATACTAAATAGTCTTGATTTCGGATTGGTAAAGCTCCATATTTTAGTATTAGAATATAGTCGTCAACCAATGTAATAAAAATAGGAAAATATCGTCGCCGTGGATGTCATCGACCTTATGGACTATTATCGTTATGATATTTAAGAACAAAACTCGTATACTAACAATATCCGGATAGAAATATCATTTCACGCCTTTTGAAATACGAAAATGGAATTGATACGATTTTCTATACTTATATAGGTAAATAAGCTACGTTATCTTATTCGTTATTTTTTATCTCTCTTTTTATTACACCTTCAGACTATTTCTAGATAGCCTCTGCCCATTCGTCCGTTCATCCTTCCTTAACTATATATTTATCCTGAATATCAAATTCAAAGAAGCTAATCTAACTTTTCGCAATTGTTTTTCATTGTTGATTCCGATTGCGAAGCTGCCCATATCAAATAAAATACACGTAAAAACGGACTTTAGATTTTCAAATTTGACCCTTATTGTTTTTTGTTGCATTTTGTTTTCATATAAGAAATATACAGGCTGTGTCATGATTGAACTTCTCCATCGAACTCCTATAAAATTTTCAACTACTCATCATTTCCTGTTTTACCGGATATAACTATTATAGGTGTAGTATTTCAAATAGACCACCCCAAAATTTCTAATTTCTAACCTTCAAATGAGCTATTTTGTTGTGGAAGTCAAATAACAAAAATCCATTAATTATAATGGGGAATTGGATTTAGAAATTTTATCTAGGATTCGATGATTACAAAATCATGTTTAATAAGATGGATGATTTGTTTTTATTTGTTATTTTTTTTTAAACAATTTTATGATTACTTTGAGTAATCTTTCTTATAGTTAACTCGTACAGGTTCTGCTCTACTGGCATTTTAAATAAATGAGAAAAAATTGAGATCATAAAACAGGAGGCAACTTTAATGCCCTAATTCCCATTTAATTGACACTACAATTAAAAATCCCAAATTACACAAAAACTCTGCAATTAACTACAGAAAATGCCATACATACAAAGTGACCTACAATTTTCCAAACGTGATTATACACACGTATGCCACAATGCGCCGCCCTGCTCTATCATCTTAACTCTAAATATGTTGATTACTATATCCGGTATAACCGGAAGTAGAGTACAAAAAATTTAGATTTTAGTTCTGTTAACTTTGATGTTACCAACTAATCATCCCTTATCAAGACACAAGATTTCAAAGAAAATGGTAGTTTTAATATTTTTGAGGATAGCCTCTAGTCGCTGGAATTATCATCGGCAATTATGAAAAAGAATAACATCAATTATGTCTAAATTATCGATATTCTGAATTGAATTTATATATTTCTGTGAGAATCGGTCCATTTTATTTTTAATTTATTGTTCAATTACTAATTGAATATATTACAGTTCGAAAGCGATTCATTTTTTCCGATTTTTTTTGTTCTAAATTTTGCCAGCAGAATAAATTGAATAAATCGAATCTGAAATTAGAGAAAAATCAGGTGTATACAAATTGATTTAGGCCGCCGCGGAAAAAAACTTGGTGATTTTGAATTGTGGATATCTAAAGGGCCAAAATTTGGCGATTAAGCCGCTTGAGGTAGCGTTTTTCAGTCCAGTCTACAGATATGACATCGAGAATCCTTTTTGAGCCTTATATATGTACGAGCATTATCATGATGTTGAGTTACTCTCCAATTTCACTGTCAGTTTGAGGTCTTCTTGGTCTAAAGCATCACTCAAAGTAATAAGCTTTGGCTAATAAACATCCGTATATCCGTATATTGAGCTTTGTAGTCTATGTTGAGGGTTTTCTTGGATTCATACACCCCAAAATAACTTTACAATCTATCTATGGTCCTATTTTCGCGAATATCTGAACCAGTTGAAGACCAGTTCTGCATGTTGACGCATGCGCATGCATCTGTTTTGGTCGCGTTCGGAATTTGACATATGAAAGCAGCTGACATCCACTTTTCATGACTAGTAACCGTCTTGCACAGGATTTTTTTATGAAGCGGCTCAATGAAGAAAGTGTCGTATCGAAGCTTCTCCCTTGCATCTCCATCTTATCCCTTTTTAAATTTTACCAGGCCTATGTAAATGGTAATATGTGCATTGCTGTATAATGAAGCAACTATATAAATTGCACGTTATATGAATATTTAATAATTTTATTGGTGACTCATTTTGAAATTAATTTGGTATACAGTTGCTATATAGTTGTGTCCCATCTGTTGGTGTTTTTCAAATGGAATTTTTACAGACTTATGCCAAAGAACATAACTTGTCTTCTCTAATTTTCCATTTCTCTCTATCGTTTTGGCTTTTTGTCTATTTTCCAACATTTCCATTAATCTGGTTAACACTTTGATGTACATAAATATGAAGACTCAGACTTGACCGTTTTATAACAATTTGTCAATTTAAATTTCTCGAAAAGCAGACAATTTAAATTATTAACTATTAATAATATTCAACGGAGAGTGGAAATTTTGATATTTTCCCTGTTGTAAATTCAAAAGTAATATTATAACTTGTTTATACTTAATATTATGTTGTATTTAAATTGATAATAGCTTTGTAGACCGATAATTTCATATTTCAATCCTATACACGGCTGTATCTATTCTATTGCTTCTACTAATTGGAGAGAGATAGTATAATGGCAGCAGGTGCTTTAGTTATTTTAGTACGGAATTGTTCACAACAACAGATTGTAGACATGTTCTAGTTGTAAGATGGTTTTATGTTTATAGTAAATTTTGTAAACACAAATAGAATGTTAAAAGTATAGACACAACTCTAATTATATACACGAAAAACTCGTATTTCAGAAAACTCCAACTAGTACATATATACACTCGAAAAAATTTGAATGAATCTATAATTAACATGAAACAAGAGAACTTCCATATAAACAAAATGTAATTCGATCGAGCTTGGTGTACACTTTATTGAATGATTCTTCCAATCCAGTGCCACCAAAACCTGTCAATAGTATATAGAATACAATTTTTCTTACATTCAAATCGTAGTGGAATATTTTTGTGTTCTAGATTTTTTGCACTCAATTTATTCCATCACAGAATTCATAATAGTTGATGTGATGCAATTTTTCACATTCAATTTGCAATTCAATCAATTTAATTCTTGTATCTCTAATTTCATTGTAATTCAATTTATTTTTATCAATATATCAATATGCTGGTAATTATATGAATTAGATAGAATTCGAGAAAGAAAAACAAATTACACTCGAACAGTGGATTATTCAATTAGTACTAGAACAATAGATAACGAATAAAGTAAAGCAATTGTGATAGAAATATAAATTCAAGTTATATACCAACACTTCAAACATAATTGATGTTATTGTTTTGATGAAAATTGCTTATGGTTATTGCAGCAACGAAACTAATCCTAAAAGAGAATCGAATCGCTCAATTTCAAATTCTATCCAAGAAATACGTTTATATACAGAGTGCTTCTTGTTGAGGAGTGTAATTTTGTAGATGCGGCTCCATTACCGCCAGTTACATCGGCTATATTAATCAACATCAAAACATGGACTTATTAGTCATTTCTGATATAACATTTGGTTTTAGCTTATCGATCGAATTGTATTTTGTTTTTTCGAAAAAATCATTGGTCGGGAATTAAATTCGCATCGAATATCAAGAGAAGCTTAAAAACTTGTTGAAGGTTGGCGTATATAATATATTTATCAAATTATAAAAAAAGAACCGTAACATATGGCTATATAGAAGTTGAATAAACGAGAACGAACATTTAAATTTTTTATAAATCATTTAAAATGGTTTCATAAAGACTTGTATATGTTAGCTGCGATGTGACATCATGATTATGAAAATGCAACAGGAGCTAACGTCAAAAGCATACGTCAAAGGTCAAAGATATTTAATTTATTCTCAACTATCATCATAACTGACGTACGTAATGGGTTTTTTTTGCCTTCCAAAGGATCTAAAAATGATAAAAAAAGTTTATTCCGCTAATATAAATATTGGTATGTACGAAAATTTCAAAAAGCTTTAATCGAATTAAAATTTATACAAATCTACAGGGTGTCATCAAATGACAATTCCTAATTTTCAAAAGTAATAGAGGATACTTGAATAAACATTTCATATTAATAAACTAGGGTTCGGAGATTTCTTGCAGTCGAGATAAACGAGAAATTTTTAAATTCACCTTGCTTCGTTAGCATTAGTCAAGATGCATGTCTGCTAATTCAATATTTGTAATATAATCCAGATTCAATCAAACACTGGTTTATCTTATAAGAAATAATCTGCAACACACGTAAAAAGACAACTACAGAAATAGTTGTTGTTTTTTAAATGTTGCTATGGTTTAATTGTTACTTTGTACAGGGTCGTCCAAGTTTTACTGCCACCCCCAAAATCACCCTTATTTATAATCGTAGGAAATTTTTTATTTAATTTATTTAATTTTTATTTAATTACGCAACAATTGAATCAATAAATCTATAGATTTTAACGGATTTTCGGATTTTTTTTTCATGTCATTGGATAGAATTAAATACAAACTGATAGTAACTTCAATCAAAATATAGCTTTTTATTCAAATTAAAGCAATTTATTTATTCTTATATTCTTACTTTTGCACAATAAATTTCGGGTGGCAGTCGGTAGTTCACCGTAGCTGGTTTATTGCTTTCTATGTTTGCCTGAGACCATCGATTTAGGAGATATTTTGAGCCAGGTCCGGCCAGAACTAATGACCAATATTTTTTTGTAGAGTAAAATTCACAACTAAGTACGGCCCTAAGCTTACCACTCGTTTTTACCCGCAGTAAGATATTTTGGGTCTTTGCAGGCAAAAAGTTGTAAATTATCCCTAACTACTCGATTACGATAGTCAAATTATTTGTACTTTGAGGAGTGTGATACAATTTTCAATATAATTGATAAAAGAAGAAATTTTGAGAAATTCTGTTTTTGGAGAATTGCTATTGAAGCTTAACAGCATCGATTGGTACCAAAAAATTGTATTGAAAAAAATTTGAAAATTGGGCTCTGTTCCAAGTAGGTATTTCGTTATCAATCCGATATTTTATAATTTAGAAAAAATTCAACACCGCGTACTTGAAGCGCACATACATCTATAGGCATCATATATGCAAATTTAAGGGCGATTTTTGGAGGGCGGTAAAACTTGGACGACCCTGTACATCGTAAGGAAAATCTTGGAGTGTGAGCAATTTTTTTCGTTTTATCTCGATACAGAATAATTAGTTTATCGATAAAAAATATTTATTTGACTGCCCTCTTTCATCCCTGAGAATTAGGAACGGTAGCTTTATGAAAACCTGTATATATAATCAAATAAAAATCAATTCAATGAGTTTAATGTACTTTTAATTGAAGTTATATAACTTCAAAAGTAATAAGTTCCGAAAATCTGCTTTATTATATGTATAAAGGATATTATATAGACAAGGTGAATCAAATTTTTTTTCTCCCAGGATGTAGTTTAATCGAAATGTGTACAGGAAGTCGAGTTAATTGCTTTCAATATTAACAAACACACTCACAAATCTGAAAGTTAATGTTTAAATTACGTCTATATAGTCTATATATACTTATATACATAATACATAATATATATACTACATGACATATGTATAGTTGTCTCCACAAATAATACTCTCAATTTTTTTGGTTCAAATAATTCGATTTCGGATGGTTTGTTAAACATATTTGATCTATATATGTACATATATCTATATATATAATATAAGCGAATTTTTAATTAAAATCCGATCCTAGATAGGTAGCCAACTGATAATAATTACAACGATTCATTACCTCTAAGCGATTTACTTTTCCCTCGTTAATTAATAATTCGATCTATAAAGAATTTAATTAAAATGAAACAATAGTCGGGTATACATATATA
>JAZBGX010000948.1:5066-17437 GCA_037414775.1 Zonitis immaculata | reverse complement strand
CTTACCTGAACACTTACTACAGTTGTAGCAGGTTCAACGAGCGAAGACAATTCCCAAATATTCGTCATGAACAATTATTTTGGTATTGGAATTGATGCTGATTTATGTTTGGATTTCCACAATGCACGGGAAGAGAATCCAAATAAATTCAATAGTCGTTTACATAATAAAAGTGTTTATGTTAAAATGGGCTTGAGAAAAATGGTCGGACCGAAAATGTGTAAAGATTTACATAAAGAAGTACGTTTGGAAGTTGATGGGAAATTAGTGGAATTACCACAAGTTGAAGGCATCATTATTTTAAATATTTTAAGGTAAATCTTGGTTTTTTAATAACATATTTTTTACTCTTTTAATAATTGTAGTTGGGGTTCGGGCGCGAATCCTTGGGGTCCAGAAAAAGAGGATCAATTCTCTAAACCAAACCATTGGGATGGAATGCTGGAAGTTGTCGGTGTTACTGGAGTTGTCCATTTAGGGCAAATACAATCTGGACTAAGATCTGCAATGAGGATAGCACAAGTATTTTGAATTATAATTTAAAAAAAAATAATGGAATAATTGTTATTTGTATAAATTTCAAAGGGTGGCCATATTAAAATTCATCTCCATTCAGACATTCCAGTTCAAGTGGATGGTGAACCATGGGTACAAAGTCCTTGTGATGTTGTTGTACTCAAATCAGCATTAAAGGTGAGTTTTTAGAATTTTTCTTATTGCAATTTTTGTTTTGTTTTGTTTTTTGAATCGCACCATATTAATTTACAATTAGAGAAATGTAGCTACTATTCACTTTAGAAAAGCATGTGATGCCAAAAAAAAAACTGTATCACCCTACCCTCCCCAAAACTTGAAATCAAACAAAAAACAATAGCTACCTACTTACAGAGAGGGCAAAATTTGTTGAGATCACACTTAGTACAAAATCCACGTATTCACCTTTAAATTATATACAAAAATAGAAAAACACACGCAAATTATACCAAAATTGCTTATTTGAATCAACAATTATTATTTTTTTAGCTTATTAACGACGGTAGTTACGAAGTCAAAACGGTACAGACCCGTTGTTCAATGTATGATAATTGTTTTGTTTTTTTTTTAGAAATATTTTTGCCAAAATGTTTAATAATTATAATTGATATCTATAGGCGACCATGTTGAAGAAAAATAAGTTCAAGCGTCGGCCTACAGAACCGAACATTCTTCCGGCCAATGGGGAGGGGGGCAAGAGCACCGATGATTAAAAAAAAATTTAAATAAACAACCCATTAACAAAACTTTCAACAACAAAAAATATTTAAACACACCACTTTCACTGAAAATCTAAAAAGAAATTTTCTCTTCATTATTATTATTATTATTATTAGTTAAGTTGATTATAATAGGCATGTAGTTTTTTATTAATTGATTGCTTGCGCATCTTAATAGCTTTTTGTTTTTTATTCCAAAATTTGGTATCTAATTATTTTTGAGTAGAATTATTATTGAGAAAGTTACGAATTAATTATTGTGTGTGTGTGTGTGTGTACGTATGCGTTTCGCCCCTCCCCAGGCCACCATGTTGAAGAAGATGAAAGGCAAAATGAAGAGGCGCAACACTGAACCAACAATGCTGGTATCGCCTGGAGCTCAACTGGCTCCATTACCCTCCAACGACGGGGAATCACCCACTGATCCAACAAACACGACATTCTAGAGTTTGTACAATTTAGTGTTATACATACAACTTGTGTTTGGTTTTATTATTATTATTTTTTCCTTATTTCTTCAAGAATAAATGAATAAATTATAGACAATATAACCCCCAATGGGCATGGGCTGTTTTACATTTACTCGTTCTCTCTGTATAATTTCAAACTTCTTTAAGTTGCATTTATAAAAGATACTACGTAAAATGTATATTTAAACATAATAATGTAAAACGTTAATAGTATGGTATTTTACCAGAATTATGGTGAATCTATCAGTTATTAGTTGTTAGATTTTAATTTTATTTATTATTAATTATTGAAATAGTACAAGTGATGTACTATTTTATTAGATCTTTTGTAGTTTTTCTAGTTTATTTCACCGAAATAATAAGAGTATAGGTTTTTTTTTCTTCGACATACTCACAGTTAAAATTCGGGAAAAATTGATGGCAAAATTGGCCAAAATTCAATTCAAAAACGACCAAAATCACAACAACTAGATGACAAGTTTCTACAGTCGGTCATGTCTTTGGAAATTACCTCCCGGGCATGGTTCTATTGTTATAATCGATAGAGACGTTGTTTGTTCTCTTGGAGAGCGCAGTGATCAAGTTTGTTTTATAATAGAACAGAACAATTGATAAAAATTGATGTTATTGTGTAATAATAAGTGATTGAGAAATGTCAAGCAAAGCGAGTTTTTTCGAAATACTGGTAATCCGGGAGGTCTATTCCATAACTGATTTGACTTGGAACCAATCTCGTCATCACTTTTGAAATTGAACCAAAAACATTAAAATAAGGTAGTCGTCCTTTTATTAATAATTTTTCATTTGAGCAAAAAAGGTACGACATGGTGTGTTAATTAATAATAATCAAGTTAAGTTCAAAAAAAAAAAACTGTTGGTAACGTTAGGTCTTGCTATCCAGGAAGTGACATCTAACGTTTAACGTAAATCTGCCTGTTTAACGCAAGGGGCTCAGTTTTTCACGAATTGCTGTCTGGAGCCTTAAGATTCGTGATTAATATGCGTTCATGGCAGATTTTCGAAAAGGGATAGTTCCAAAAAAAAAAAACATTATTTAGCTATTATCTTATTACTACAATTGATGTGCTATGTTTGTAATTATAATACCCTTGATCCTCCTCAACCATCTCCCTCCCATTCTCGAACAAAAATGTAATTTATATATAGAAAAAAAAAATGAGCAACAAAGAAATGGTCAGAAAACTGTTCAATCTGTTCCATCTATTCTTATTTTTCTTAAATTTTATTTTAGGAAAATTCCAAATGCACTCTCTCCAAATGAAATCAATCATTCGAGCTTTGGAATTTTTCTAATAATAATAATAATAATAAAATATGAAATATATGTATATGTGATTATAGATATATTTAAAAATTGTGAAATATAGAAATATTAAATGTATAAAAGGTGTTTCATTTATAAAACACTTAATCACTAATTTCATTTTATTAAAAAAAAATACACACAATAAATATATAAAATTAAATAAGTGTAAGTCTAGATTGCAACAAAATTATAACAAATAATAATAATAAGGGGAATTTTAAAACAACGATTTGGCACAAATGAAAATCGGGAAGGCTATTGGTATAAATTTTGAGATTTGTTCACATATTTAAAAATCAAAAAATGGCACGGGACTATACTGTAAAATTGGATTTGTATGGATGAGAGCGGTTATTCGATGGTTTATCAAGATAATAATAAAGAAAAGATTAACAAAAAAACTTACGTATCTTCAACTAATACCGTTACAAATCACAAGAATTATTAGAGAATTTAAAAAAAAATCGCTATCACGAATTTATATATATTTTTTTTTATATAAGTTAGCACCAATTTCTTTAGGCACAATACTGATTTTATACTTGGAAAATTGCATCTTCTTCAAGTAGACTCTTATCATCTTTAATTGTAGCATAATTAGGCTCATTATTATTAATATTCTTCTCATTATTATTATTATTATTAACTTTTTCATAACCAGGTACATCACATTCATTATCATTAACTAATTTCTCGTAAGGTGGTACAAATTTCAAATTACCACTATCACCACCACCACCATCACCACCATTTGAACTTTCTGATGTATCATTATTTTGATGACGATTGTTTTTAATTTTTTCATAACCACTCGATTCGGTTGTTGTACGACTTGAATTATCATCATTTAAACGTTCATATGGTGGTTCATCTCCATCATCATTATTATCATCATCATCATCATCATCGATTTTACGAATTTTCTCATAATTAGATGAATCTGAATGATTAACAGATTCATAATTTGGATCTGTATCGCTACTATTCGATTTTAAAGCAGCATAATTATGTTCAGATACTATTTCACTTGGCATACTTTCATAATTTGGTTCATCTGTACTTAGATCTTCGGAATTACTACTCAATGTTGCTATTGTTGTTGGTGTTCTTGATTTATTTTTTTTATTAATTACCGAATAACCATCGATTGTATTTATTTCGGTTCGATGTTGTAATTGTTCATAATTTGGATCAATTTCCGATTCTGGACGTTGTATTAAAACTTCATAACCAGGATCAGAACATGTTATACTATCAGGACCATTGATACTAGCATATCCTGGTTCTTCGTTCTTTATTTTCTCATAACCAGGGTCACTATTATTATTATTATTAATAATTAACGATTTATCATTTTTCCTAAGTGTCTCATAATTATGTACCTCACATTTTTTACTATTATTATTATCATTATTATTATTATTATCATTTGAACTTGTTGATGATGTTGATTTCCTATTAAATTTCTCTGGTGAACTTTCTACATTATCCAATTCATCTTTACGTTTATTTTTATAAACTTTAGCATATAAATCATCAACATTACGGACATTCTGTATTTTATCAATATGAAAATCAAATGATAGTGATGATGATGATCCAGCTCTCGATGATACTGTCGGTGGTGGTGGTGGCGGTAATGGAGAATTAGCTTGACGTTTTTCCGGTTTTGGTGAGCCAACATTTGCAATAGAACTAGATGATGATGCTACAAAAAAATCCAATCAGAAAAAAAAGTTGTAAAAAAACGAGATTGAATAATTAATACCTTGTCGTGAATGTGAATAATTTGTAACTTGTTTCAAACTATCAACACTAGGTAATGGTGGTTGTGGTGCTGGTTCATAAAATTCATCATTTATATTATTATCGTTACTTAAACATCTAATAGGTGTTGGATTAACTTCAGCTTCTACGGTAATTGGTAATGGTGGTATACGGGCATAAGTTTCACTTTCACTTGTATAAATTTGATTATTCGGATCAGGTATAGTTGTATAAACATCATCTATTTTAAATCATAAATAAACAATCAATTATCTAGTTTGATGATTGTAAAGAAATTATACCTGAATCGTCTGAAACTGTGGCATAATGCGGATCAAGTTCACGTTTCTTATGCAATTCTTTCGTTTGTGCAATAATATTAGCTAAAGGTTCACGTACACTAATACTAGTATAACCTTCTGAAATTAAAAAACAAAAACAACAAATTATCAATAATCGATAATTAAATGCAACAAGAATTACTTGAAGAATCTTGTGAATCACCACTAAAATTGGGTTGTGCTACGGGCGGCGTCATATAAGGCAATTCAGGACTAGCTGCAATACCACCAGCAACAGCCGTAGCTGCCGTTATATCAACACCTAAATCGCTATTTGTTGATGAACAACGTGATCTAGGTGGTGCTATTGATTGTTCAGGATTTGCATTATCAACTCTAAAATCTTACTTTTATCAGCATTAATATTATTATTTATTTTTTATTCATTAACCTTAATAAAGTTGTACGTTCATCGGAATTTATGGTTTCTTCTAAAACAACTTGTCGACTTGTTGTTGGTTGTAATTGTGCATATGGATGTTCTTGTTTTTTGATTTTATCATATTTAACTTTCTCATAAGGTGAGAATGAATCATCAGCTTGACTAATTGAACTGTGTTGTGATATGCTTGGACGGTTTTCGATACCATTCGGAATTGTATGACGTTTATCTTGAGAATAATAATTTTATTTTTGTAAAATTGAATTAGATAAATCAGTAATAATAAATATGATTACCATTTTGATATTGACCAACTGTTGCATAATGTTCAGATGAATTATCACCTGTTGGTTCCCAATTGATTGCTTCTGTTTGCTCTGATGGTATATCAGGTAAACTACGTCGTGTATTTGTTGCTGTTATAATTGTTGATGTTGTTGTTGCAGTGGTCGATGTTATTGTTGTTGTTCTAGAATTTCATTAAATGATGAATTTCGGATTATATAAATACAAAACATGCTTTTTTGTTTGAATAACATGCTTATTAAAAAAAAAAAATACCTCTTATTAGAATCATTTAATTCAACACTATTAGTAGTGACATTACCACCATCAACAACACAAGGTGCAATGATAGAAGGTAAATGATTAACATTTTCATCGGGATTTTTTTGTGTGACCATGCCGTGAAGCCCTAGCAAATCATTTCTAAAAAAAAAAAATCGAACGAAAAAAAAACAAATAAAAATGAAAACACACAAGCTTTTCTTATGCAAAAAAAAACAAAACAAAATTATACCATAAAATTGAGAATACTAAATGAAATCTTACTTTGGTGTTTGCTTCCTCCAACATAAACAAAACATTAAGCTTGTTACTGTTGTAAAACAGACAAGAAATGATAAAACTAACAACCACATGATTCTTCGTTTAATTTACATTCTAATAAAATCGAGGTTGGTCTACTTAGAATTTTCCTCAAATTTCTACAATAGCAATGTTCAATTTTATACATATTTTCAATGGTATTTTTTTGTTGCTAAAGAAACTCTTAAAGACCTTGATTGTTAATTTATTCAATTGGCATTTAAACAGTTGGTGAAATCTTATATTTTATACACAATATGCAGGTCACACCTAATAACCAGAGCAATGAAACTTGCTTATTAACAAATATTGTTCATATTTTTCTTCTAAACATCAATATTCAACTTCTTCAATATTAAAATTTCAATAAAATCACAGATATATTTCGAGTAATTCACAAATTATTCAGTAAAAATCATTCATTTTACTGAGCAAAAACAAAAGGTAAATGCACTTTATTACTGTCAAATGACAAAAACAAAAATATTTCAAAACTAGAGATGAGCGCAATATTATTAAATTAAAATCTCATATAATTTAAAACTTGTAATTACTGTGAACAATTTCTTATCAACAAAAAATTTTGAAACGATATTAGTACATTTCTTTCTCGAATCTTTATCAATTATCGGAAATTTTGAATAAAAATTGTGACTAATATTCCATCTCTATTTAGAGAAATCATGATTGCTCAAGGCTGCAATATAACGAAAGTAAAAATACCAATATGATATGGATAGTGATAGCTCTCTATGTTCTCATAATTAGATATAGAAGTACAATAATCAATCTAGAAAATCTTTAGATAGGATAATCAACTGTAAATTGATCTGTAAACTATACTGTACTTCTCTGAAAATACTGCGAAACAATGTATGTTATATTTAGTATATAACAATTAATAAATGGTCTACAATTAACTTAGTTCAGATGAATGTCTCTTTAACCTCAAAAAGCGTGCGAAATTTGTTTTGAAAAACTTTTGCCAAATTCATCTAAAATCCCTTTGATAAAACAATGGAATCAACGGAATCATCTGAATCGAGCGAAGAAAATAATAATCTTTCACCAGATGTAACAGAAAATCATCAAATTAGACGATTGCGTTATCAAGAGTTGTTAAATAAAGTCGAAGATATAAGTGATTTGTTTCAACTGTTACTCTATTTAATTATTTAATTAATTTCGTTGTATTAAATTTAGGAGAAGGTGGTGATACTGGTATTACAACTGCTAAAGATATTAGTACAGTATTTGAACAAATTAATGATGTAGATTCTGGTGTGGATATATCAAAACGTATAAAAAATGCTAGTGAAATGGTATTAGAAGCTAAAGCACTATCAGCTGCTAGTCAATTATTAGTTGAAACTTTGAAATCAGTCGACACATCTTTATCAACATATGAACCAAACACATTTGCAGAAAAACTTGTATGGAAATTTACCAATTTGATAATAATAATAATAAAGACTTTTTTATTTATTTTTATTATAGTTGGATTATATTGGGCAGGATATAATGAATTTGAGCACAACAACAAATAATATAATTCCAAAAAAACTAAAATATAATTATGTATATGGTGCGTATGATTTGAATGATGTACCAAAACCTATACAACGTAAACAACGCGAGCCTAGGATTATTGAAAATTCCACCAAAAAACAACCACAAGCTGTACAACAAGAATTAGTTAATGTAGAAAACAGTATTGAAGATATACTTACTGTTCTTTATGAGGTTTTATGTGACGAATATAATAAGAAGCAGTGTGATGCGATTAAATATTATGATTATGTTGTTGATACAGACGACTTTGGTAAAACCGTGGAAAATATGTTTTATTTTTCTTTTTTAATTAAGGATGGTCGTGCAGGAATTACTTTAGGTATAAAAATACTTTATTATAACATTTTCGATTATTTTGTGGTTTTTAGTTAACGGTGAGCCTTATATAAAACCGGTAGAACAAGAAAATCCGACAAATACAAACAACGAAAATCCAAATAAATCCCAAGTAATCGGTTCTATTGATATGGAACATTGGAAGGTTAATTATAATGAAATATAATTTGAATTCAATTATTTTTTACTGGTTTTTATTGTAGAAATTCCGAAAGCCAGGATTTTTACAAATTAGGCGGAAAAATCTGGCTAGTTCAAGCAAGAAATGATCAATGTTAAAATTATCTTAAATCGATTTCCAATGTAAATTTGGATTGCTATAAAAATAATAATTTTCTTCGTTCAATCGCCAGATTTACTTAATAAATACTTTACAAAAATAGAAATAATAATAATAATAAATTAAGATAAAAATCAATTTACGAATCGTCGAAAGTCATTCGTCCAACTCCATGATTTTTCAAATAACGTCTATATTGTTTATAACGATTACTTTCGGCTAATTGTTTTTTGGCATTCTCCTCTTCCTGTTTAAACCATACGTCGAATTTCTCTCTAATCCATAATTCTTTATCTAGAAATTCTTGTTTACGCTCATCATCTTGACTATCAAATTGATGTTGGCCCATTTTCAGATATTTTCGAATTATATAAAATTTCTCTTCATCATTATAAGGTTGCTTTAATATTGCATGTCGCCATATCCACGATAAATACCAATAAATATATTTAAATATTAAATAAGGTGATATTATTAATTGTATCCATAATATATCGAATATGCTCGGTTTAGCATAAGCACCTTTAATATCCATTTTGTCTTCGATAATTTTTTTAATGATTTGTTCAATTTCATCTTTATGTAATTTATTCTTGTATTTATTCTTTTTATCATCCGATAACAGACGTTCTTGTTTAGCAATATCTAATGCACGATTTCTATATTTCGGTATTGTCATAAAATATTTAATTGCTGTATCATAGCGTTGCCAACCACTATAATATTGTATTATCGATATAATTGTTATTGTTACAACTAATACAATTCGTACATCGACTTTCGGTGCCATACGTCGTCTATAATAACGATAATAATGCGAATAATATTTATCTGGATTATCCAACATATAATCGTAATCTTGTCGTGTTTCATCATCTTTTAATATTTCATAAGCATTTGCTATAATTTTAAATTGTTCTTCAGCTTTTTCTTTCGATACCTTCGTACGATGCAAATCGGGATGATGTTGCTTTGCTAATTTACGATAATTTTTAGCAATTTCACTTTTGGTTGCTTCTCTATCAACACCCAATATATCATAACAATTATTTCTACCACAATAGATGCCATCAAGTAATTGGCAATTTATTGATGTTATTTGTATTATTAGCAATATTATTAATGGGGATTTTATCAACATTTTTGGCACATCTAGGAATTATTTGATATAAATAAATCAACCGTAGCTGAATAGCCACGTTCTTAACTTGAAAAAATCCATTTTTCTGACATTATTTGACAGACCCATGACGCAGCATGACGTCACAAGCCACGCTTTGATGAGAGAGAACAGAAAGTTAACTATTTTACATAACAAAAAATATCTACACATTAAATACAACTTAGAAAATTAATATTTATATAATTCTCAACTCATATAATCAAAATATAAAATAATCAATCATTATTATTAATAAATATTGATACTTAATATTTCTTTATATAATTTGATTAAAATTAAATCAATGACTTCTCTCACTATATATTATTACTATTACTATACCAACATGAACAAAATAAATTTATAAATCATCTCAATAATATGAATAAATATAATAATAATTTAAATAAAATGATACACTATATGAGTCTTTGTTACCATTTATATTAGAATAGGAACAATTTTTTTTGAACGGCACAAAATTTCTATCAATCTAATTTTATTAGGTTGGTATTACGATATTCAAAAGAAAATTATGATTCCTGAAAAACTGAAACACCATGAAAATGAGAATCCTTTATTATAATTTGATACAGTGTGCTTTGCTTATTAGATTAGTGTTGGTTCAAATACAGAGGCTATTTTCATACCACAGTTGAAATAGCTTATTGTGAATGTCTCTTTAGGTTTCTGAGAACCTAATGGTAAGCTTCGAAAAATGGGCATCCCTATCATAATATCTCAAAGAATAGGTGATTTAAATTCTGAATGGACCACGATCTATAAGACCGTGGAATGGACTCATTTCATCTCAAGTATCATAATAGAAAAGGCAACGATATGCAACCAACAATACATTATGAAAAATAGAGAAAATTTGAGGTTAGGTGTTAATTTAAAATGTGTATTTTTGAGAATTTCCTTGCAGATTTATATGGAATTTTAACAAAAAAACATAATAATATTTCATTAAATATAATTAGAAAACATACGAAAAAATTACAACAATTAGGTGATTTAAGTTTTCCATTAAAATTAAAAAATTGGTATCAATTAATTGATAATAATATTGTTGATTTGGATCTATTAACAATTCTCGATTATGCCTTCAATAGAAATGACAGAAAATGGCAAATTGAAGAATTAATTAATATAAGTAAATTATGGTCGATTAATATTGATCATATAGAGATAAAGAATGATGATGTTCATTTATTTTTGAATAAATTATCTATTTATAATTGTTGTATTAAAACTGTGATGGATTTTAAAGAGAATTTCGGTACAATTGATAAATGTTTCGATAAATTAATAATAATTGAAACTGATGATATTGATGAGAATAAAAATGATTTAAAATTGAGTGAATTGAGAGCAATCATTGTAAAAAATGTTACACAAAACATTGTAAAATCGTTAACCGTTGATTTAATGGAATCTGATGATAAAAATATTAAAATAACATTAAAATCAATTCATAAATCTCCAAATAATTTACTATGCGGTATTGTTTTGGATGAGAATGGTGTTAAAGATAATAAAACAACACCTGATGATCTATATAGGTATAGAATTATTGAAATAAATGAAATATCGTAAGTTATAGATTTAATAATTTATAGGAAACGTTCAATAGAAATACAATTAATGGCACAGCATAAATATGGAATTCGTATGAATACAAATAATTTAAGAGATTATTTCGATAAATTAGGTAAAAATTCGGTTATTATCGAAATGTTACAAAATCGTCCAATTAAAAATATCAAAATAATACAAAATAATTCACAAACTAATCCGAATAAAGGTCCTTGTTTTATTTTTTATAATTGTGCACGATTATCAGTATTATTGAATGAATTCGATAATAGAGTCACAAATCGAATTTATCCAGAATTACCGCAAATAGAAGATGTTGATTTTAATCAACTCAATCAACCGGTAAAGAGTTTTATTATTTAATTTTTTTGTTCCATAAACAATTTTTCTACTTTCCAGGAAGAATGGGAACTGTTATATGTTTATATTTTACAATTCCCACTATTGATAAAAAGTTGCGTTATTGATATCACAAAAGGCATTATTAATCCGCACTATTTGATAATTTATTTATCGAATTTATCGTCTATTTTCAGTATTTATTATAGACGGATTAAAATATTAACTGTAAGTTGTAATTGTTATTTTTGCTGATGTTATTTAAAATTTGATGATTTCAGATACCGAAAGATCATTTATTTCCAACTTTATTCGCCAGAATTTATTTATTAAAATCATTACAATACGTTTTCCATTGTACTTTAAGTCTGTTAAATATCGAACCGATTGAAAAAATGTAATTTCTATTTCAAGGATTTATAAGAATTTTTTTCCACTTTAAAACATGCCTTTCACGTGGCGAACATGGCAATTTTCTAATAATAATAATAATTATAATTGATAATGGAAAATTTGAAACAAAATAACTATACCGGATTTGATACAAAATTTATTTCGCTATAATTATATTGAGACGAATTTATTTATGGAATAACCTTGGCCTTCAATACAATCAAGCCAAAAATTATATCTACGTAATTCTATTATGATTATAGCTGGTTATGTCATATAATTG
>JAZBGX010000947.1:0-13586 GCA_037414775.1 Zonitis immaculata | reverse complement strand
ACTTATGTAAGTTTAATTTTTTTAAGTATTGTCAGCTGAAAAAATATTTTTCTACAGGAATATTTACAAGCCCTTATCTAATAATATTAACACAATACCATTTGACAAATTCATTCAATTTTTAATTATTTAAAATTCGTTTATTAATTCGAGACACGAGAAAACAAAAACAGAATTGCCAAAAATTCATGGTCTTTCTTCTTATCAATTTTCCATTAGTCTAAATATAATACATTTAATTTAAATAGTAAACAATACGCTATAGAATTATCCTATCAGGTCTTGATATGAGGCACAATCAATACTTATAAGTTCTTACTTGACATTGTTTTTTTTTTTTTTGGAAAATTTCCACTTGGTAGATTTTTTCACAATACAGTTCGGTTTATTAGTGAGTCAAATAAAATTATTTGTAATTATCTAAAATTATTGATTGACTAAACTAATTACTGAGCACTTTATACAATTTTTAATTACTCTAGTGCACAATTATTATTGTTTGAAAAGTCGTTGTCCTATCAAATAATCGCACTACAATAGCATCTTCGACGATCTAATAATCTAAAACTATAGGTGTTGTTCTTAATTAATTTATTAATTATTATTATTATTGAATTAATTACTGGACGAGTGTTGTTTATTTTAATTGAATTTAATTAAATAATTAGACTATCAAAGAGGCATAAATTTACAATTCTCCTAATTAATTAAAGTTTTAGACCGCTGCTTACAATTCCACATCACCTACTATAAAAATCGTGGCCACACAATCAAAACTACCCTGAAGTCCCGGCCTATTGGTCTCTCAAAATATTAAAAAAAAAAAAAATCAAAATTAAAACCCAGCTTTCATTAAACATTCAACATCTTCATCTTCGGGTGTTGTAGCTGCTGATGTCGATGTCGATGATGGTGACGATACAGTACCCATTAATGTACTACCTAAAGTCTGTTGTCGGGCTAGATTAGGCTGTGGGACTAGACGTGTTGGTGGTAACCATGATGGACGACGTAGGATTGTAGCGTAATTCTCTTCCGGTATAGTTGCACGTGTTATTGATCTAAATAATTTATTAGAAAAACAAAAAAACAATCAATTCAAATTCCAGAGAACAACTATAACAACGACTCTATTATATTTTGATCTACAATAATTATAATGACGACAATCAAGTGGGTTTTGACGTGACAATATCTCTTTATACCGAGTGATCCATCTAACTTGACAAAGGCGAATTTTGTAATTTTATTTTTGAATTTGGCTCCGGCATCATCACGTCAAAAATACACCTGTTCGAACTGAATTGAACTCAAACGCGACTCGCTTATCGACTTCAATTCGATTTGAAACACCTAAAGAATCGCATGCTCTTTGAAATTAGTTTTGTTAATGTGACACTTTTAATGGACGATAAAACTATGGATCTAATCAAAGAGGTCAAAATTAGTCATTTATTTAGTTTAGAAATTATAGGTTATATCTAAATGAAATCGGTGCTTAAGCACGTGCATACAGAATACCAACTGTATTATTCAGTTTTATCTTTTTTTTTTGGTTTTGTTTTAATGACTCTTCATTTAATTTATCTTACCTTGAATCAGAAATAATCCTCTCTAAGAGCTGTTATTAGTTTAAATTTTAATTTTAATGCGTCAACAATGAGTGCAAATATTTATACATATATTTTTTTTTTCAAATGAATTGTGAAATTTTAGTAAATAGAAGAAAAACAAATGATATTAAAAATATATGTTTTATATAACTAATATATATATATGTACCATTAATATTGAATTGACTTTAAAAAAGTGTCACATGTGTGTAATCTCATCATCATTATCAACACACCCGCTTAATTCTAACATTGAACCACGCCGTGCTTGCCTCCTTTGGCCTGGTGTTTGTGGTGGTTGTGGCAATTGCGGTATTGTACATTGTTTCGAACATGCACCTAATGGATCCGGCTCTTCATTATTTTCTTCAATCAATAGAACAGCATTACGTGTTAGTGAGTTACGGCGTTCTTTTTGCGGTGTCGATTCACTACTACTCAAATGATCCGAACCGATGCTTTCACGTCGAAACAGACCGATCACCGATGAACGGGGATTCTCCAAACCACCTAGAAACATTCCAATTACACTTGAGGATCGAGACTGTGTTGGAGACGGACACCAAATAGCAATCGTGAAATAATTGTTTTACCTAGAAATGTAGCCGATGGTGAATTATAAGCTAGATATTCTTTATTGGATGCCCACGCTGGAAATTCGGATTGTTGTACGGGTCCGGAGCCTTCCTCCTCTTCCCGTTTCCAAGGTAGCACTGTTTCAGTTGCTGTAGGCGTCGTGACGCGCATCAAATCACCACCTACAAAATTCACACATAACAAATTGATTTTTCGCAATTATATAAGAAATTTCATTATTTACAATCAATGGAAAATTTTTTATTCGATTGGTGCTCATTCAAATGAAATATTTGTGGCAATTAAATAAAAAAAAAAAATTATCTACATACCATCTATCGAGCCTCTGGACATGCGTTTTCCTGTATCTGAGAAAATACTCTCATCTGTAACTAAACACATCGAATGAAATGCTCAAATTTTAATTAGAGAAAAAAATTTTGTAAGTTTTTGAAGTAAAACGAACAAGCTGGATTCGAAACAGAGAGTTGATGCTTTTCATGCAATTTGCTTTTTACTTAAGCAAAATTTACGAGCTTTCACAATTAATTTTTTTATCTGGAATGGTCGAAATTCGCGTGAAAAACAATTACTCCTTCATACATTTTTTCTATGCTGATTTGGAAAATCTACATTGTATGACTACTACCAGAAATATTTGGTATTGATTAATTTACAATTAGTATTAGTGGTATTATCAGGGCCGGATCTAGAGTTACATTTCGTTTTAGTTCAGCTACCCTAGATTCGATTTTTAAAACCAAATATTTGTTGATTTTTGAAAAAAATTAAACAAATAATATTGATAATTAAGCGATAATTATTGGACAATCGTACCATTATTGTCCCGTCGCCAAGGGAGACTACCCTCGGCTGCTGTTGATTTTTTGTTAGTTTTAGATCCCATCAAGGGAGCAATTTGACTAGCAAAACTTCCACTCACATCCGTTTCCGTGCTCGCTAAAATATCACTCTCATTATTACAAAAACAAAACGAAAACAGTAAAAAAACCCGTTCAATATAGGTAGTTAATAATAATTTAGGAGCAACAACAACAACAACAACAACAACAAGAGATGTTTCAATAGATCTGAAAGAAAGTTAGTGATAGAGCATGCTGTTTAGTTTTCAATTGAAGCATTAGTAGAAACAATCAGCCAGTTGAGCATCTTCTCCATTTAATTATTCATTAATTTATATAATTACTTTTTTTTCTCTTGTCAACAATCAAATTTTAATCGCAATTTTTTCGAATACTCACGAGACGATTTTGCTGTAAAAGTTATAGGACTATCCCAATCTTCGCGACTCGATTTTGGCTCAGTATTATCATTATCTTCATTCAATACATCATTCAAGTAATCTAAATTGGAACAGATAATTGATAATTATCCGATTTGATTTAATCGACAATTCCACTTACCATGTGTAAATTGTTTTGCTGTACCATTTTGTTGGAATTCAGGGAAACTAACATGATTCTGATTTTTACTGTCCTGTTGGATCAATTTTTTTTTTTCTAGAATTTTACTTTTATTAGAATCAAATTACAAACCTTGTGTATTTTTTTGCTATGGCGCTTGTGATGGTGCTTTTTATTATTATCCGCCACTAATCGTCTCATATTGAAATGCATCCGATAATTGACTTGTGAGCCTAAATCACGATCATTGACAGCATGCCGGCTATAACTCAATCGTCGATGCTAGCAAATTAATTGAACCGAGAAAAAATTAGTACGAAACAAAATTTTTTTGATCAATCTTACCCGTCTATATGGTTTAACTAATTCCTCAGCTAATAAATGATGGATTTTTGCATCTGTTAAATCTTTTTTCGATGGATTATATTCAAGTTCTTGCATATCGATATTCCATGTACTCGAATCTAATTGGCTGAAACTAGTACTGAAATTAAAAATTTTAATATTTTAGAAAAATCGCCCGGCGCATCCACCATTTGTGCGCTACAATAATAATTATGGCAAATGAGATTTATTTATAGCAAATTAAGCACTGACTACAATCACATCAACCTGCCATTCTATAAATAACCGGAATTTTACGTTATAGAATCGCAATGCTACTAAATTGAATAATAATGGATTGAAAAAAAAATGATGCTGCTTTTTTTTTTTTTTTTAATCTACATGATCGCCAGTGCTAATAATTTACCATGTTGGTATTGGAGAGGCGCACCTGCCTTGTAGATTACCAGCTGTATAATTCTTGAATATAGCCGACATACTTTCAGTACCAGAAATATTACCGATAGTTGAAGCATTCCGGTGCATATATTCCATAGCATCGCGCATCGCCAATTTCGAGTAAGTTTCCAAAATTTTCGGCTCGGCACCTTGATGATTCCGTAATAAATACGGCCGTATAAATTGATTATCGAAACGTTTGAATCTATCGCGAATGTGGTAATTACCATGATGGCCTAAAATATCTTCAATAGCCGCCATTGTATGATCCATCAACTGAATTTGATCCGAAATAGAAAATACTTTGTTTTATTTATTATAACGGTAATTGTTTATGATCTTACCCGTTCGTGTATTCGTTCGTTCATTGTTGGTTTTCGTTTTTCAGCTGTTTTAACATTCAGAATTTTAACCAACGGCTTTATTGTAATACCTTGAAAAAATACTGTAAAATAAACAACAGCAATCGTTGTTGTCATAAACATTTCTTGTGATTGTACGATATCTTTATCAATTAGTAAAACCAAAGCGAATGCAACAGCACCACGTAAACCACCATAGCCCATAACGAATTTTTCAACTTTACTCAATTGATGCAGACGGAATCGATTAGCAATCGCTGTAAATATTGTCACACCTATTGCAGAATAATCAAATATTAAAATCATAATAGCAACAAACACTAAATCAACTCACTTAGAGCTCTATAGATGGAGCATAATAAAATTGTAACTAAGACAAACCAAGTGTCCCATTTGTGTTCGTTATGAACTGTTGCTACACCGAGAAACATGAATATTATAGTTTCCGATGAACTGCTCAACATTTTCATAGCATATTTTATTGTTGTATGCGATTTGTGCGATATATTAGCTTCGACATAATTTTTCATCGTAATACCACAAAATGTTATACTGTAATATTAATAATATCGAAATTAATCAATAATAATAATAATGGAACAGGAGAAACTCTCTTGGGTGGACACGAAAAGTGTTTCGGCGAAAGGTTTCCCCTCAAATTGGAAACGTAGGTAGGAATGTCTTATCAACACGTCGGTTTAATTATTTCAAACCGTGTGGCAGCTGGATTTTTTTTTTGCTTCACTAAAACAAAGTGTCCGACCAAGAGAGGAATACTGCGGGGGATTAGGCAGGTTTTACTGTAATTTTTTAGAGAATTTCTAGAAACATTCACATAACAGTTTCTAAACGCCTCGTTGACGTTATTATACAATATTACATTCATGTAATAATATTAATAATGTCAACGAGGCGTTTAGAATGTGCCTCAAATTGATTATAAACTCGTATCTTATGTAAGATGAAAACTGATATTCTCTTCTATAGAATTGATGGATTGTTTCGTAATAAATACGTTTATAATTTCAATATGAATCGATTTTGTTGTTTGAAATCTTTATAATGCGTCGAAATGGTGGCAGTAATTTCGAAAATTCCCATTTCTAATAAAAATTTAATTTCGACCAATTATTAACAACGATATAAAGATTTTTCATCGCCCACCACAGCTCCGATATTGTTGATGAATTGACCAAATGTTTTGGTTATTCCCAAATGGGATCAACTTTAAATTAGTGGCTGTTTTGTGTTATTATTCCATAATTTGTATTCTGAACCATAAAACGAATTCAACGTGCAATAAGTACCGATTTTATTATTCAATTATCTTGATTACATCTGTTCTAATTTGAATTTGCAACAAAAATTCTAGAGAATCGTCCAATTTTTTAAAAAATAAATTATTGTATCCCGGCGCCTCCACCATATCCACAACGCAAAATTTTTATAAACATAATTCTAATTAATAGAGCTCCCTACTTTATTTTTCTCCCCAACTCGTACAAATTCATTAGAGAGCAACGAAGGCAATAATTGATATGCCATCAACAACAAACGTTGAGAATAATTTGGGAGAATTGTATGAATTATGATTAATTGCTTCGATAAAAATTCGTATTTGAATTTTGACTCAATTCTACATAAGGAAGATTGACTTTTATAGATAAAACGAAAAACAAAGTACAACTAATCAATTCGACGACATCGATTTTAGATTAGAGAACTTTTCAAGGTCCAATTCTATCGAGGCAACATGCTATAAATTTTTTACCTTAAAAAAAAACAACGAGTAGCATGTGTTGCATGTTCTATTGAGTCTTTGATTCAAAACTGATCAGCGAGTCAATTGTATCGTTATATAGAGTTGAAAAAAATAAATATATAAAACTTACGCTAAGATTCCGGACATGTGGAAGATTTCAGCATTCAAATAAGCTAGATAGGCCATAACAAATATAAAAATCGGTTCAATAACTCGAACTTCATTTGTAAAACGTGTAACAAAACCGGTAGCAAATCCCCATATAACACCAATAACAACACCACCAATTGCCACAATAAAAAAACTACCAATACCAGCTAATATATCGGTATAAATTATATTTTCCAAGCCCATAGTTGTATAGGCTTCGAACATATGATATAATACAACGGTCACAGCATCATTCAATAATGATTCACCAAATACAATTATGTATAAAATTTCATTGACTTGTATCTCTTCAAATACGGCTAATACAGCGACAGGATCAACGGCCGATATTAACGAGCCAAATAATAACATTTCCATTAATGGAGTATCACAGGAAAATACGCCGGCCAATCCTACTGCCCACAAGGAAGCACCTGGAACAATCAATTCAAACAAAACAACCATTTTGAAATTGATCCGGGAGAATCCCCCCCAAAAAATTTAAACATCTAGCAACAATCCTTCTTGATATTTGTTATTTTTAATAATACAGTTCGTTGTTATAGACGATGCACATTTGAGAGGGCATGGACGGAGCTAAGTCTTAGGACCCTCCACACACAGCACCTCGCCGTGATAACCTTTCAAAGTAGGCTACTGCGGTGAGGTGCAGTGAGCGGAGGGCTCTAAGACTTAGCTCCGCCCATGCGCTCTCAAATGTGAATCTTCTATACTTTTGAAATTAAATTGACAATCGGGATGAAGATCGGAAACAAGATTAGTGATTTTATTGAATTGTCTACAGAAAACGGCGGACTTATTTGTAAATGATTTTGTGTTCGGAGAAATAATAGATTTCCCGTAGCTATATGTTTTGTTTTTCCTTTGTTTTAAATAGATTTTCTTGCCATTTATCAAGTAAATTCGCATTAGAATGGCTGTCTGTCTTTCGAACAAATCTATCAAGTTTTCCGCATTTTCCGGTTATTTTAGTTTTGGGTTGGATCAACGATACTCGGCTGATCATTTAATCTCAGTTTTGGAGCAAATTCAAGGATTTCGGACAAAAAGAGACTTAATGCAAAATAATAATCTCTCCATCAATTATTCCGAATCATTATATAGTTCAACTTGTGCTCGAATCGACAAAAAAAAAACCGGGGTGAACAACCCTTACATCATTTATTTTATGACACATAAAAGCACTTCAACTCTCTATTACAATAAAAAACTTCAAGAATCAAGCTTAATACAAATATAATCGATCCAATACAAAACGGAATCGTAAAAAATTATAGTTTATGAATATTTAAGATGAACAAATTCTTTTATAGCGAGCGATTTCATCGCTTACGAGTTATTGAGGGGCTCGAGCACATTAGCTTCGATGTTTTGTATTTCGGTTTTTAGTTTTTTCATCCAGTTTCAATCCAAAAAGCTCTCTTGCTAGTAGTTGTATGTATTTTTTTTTTTGTTACAAAGAAAAAGCTTGGAAATAGCTTGTATTATGATTATAAATTAATGTTTTAGAATTTTTGTAGTTTTTTTTTCTTCTATTCTAGATTTATTGATATTTCATCAACAGGGACAAATAATTTAATAATCTCAAAATGGTTGGAATTTAATTGAAACCTTCTATACAAAATTATCACGTGGTTATATAACTCGATATTGAATTTGCGAAATAGAAAAGCTTTATAATGTAAAATTATATGAATTTCAAAATAAATATACAAATTCAATTTTATAAAGTGCAATCTTATTAAAATATCGCATTTCTGTAAATATATATTTTATTATATGATTAAATCAGCTATCAATGATATAAGTTTGAAAACGGGACAATGATGGTATGGATATGAACTGATATAACAACTAAAGTAGGAAAAGTGATGGCAGAAATGATGAGAAAGTTCAGACTAAAGTTCTGATCGACTCCCGGTCGCTACAACTCATTTGAATTTCGAACCATTAAAAAAACTTGTTAATTATAGACTTACCTATTGTTAAAGCATTGAATATAGTTCCGACAACTGCAAATAACAGAATACTGCCTAAATGATCGAAAAATAATCGATTCGGCATAAAATAACCAGCATCCAAAATAATTGGCGGTAGCATATAAAAGAAAAATGAATCCGGTGTCATTGGTGATACATCCATGCCACCAATTTGTACTAAAAGTACACCAATAACAACACCGACAACAATTAATAGACATGATTCGGGAAAGATCTCATTCAATTTCGGTGCCATATGGAATCCTGGAAAAACCAAACAAAACAAAAAACAAAACAATATTATCAATTCTCTTTTGTAAAGGTCATTTTTTTTTTTTTAGAAATATAGCTGAATAGTAATTTTTTTTCATAGATGGTAGTTGAGAATTCTGGCATTTAGCCAACAATCGAGGATATTGTGCAAACAAAGAAAATTTGAGGAAAAATTCTAGATAAGATACAAGTAAATATAATAATTTGAAGGATTTATATGGGAGTGTTGTAAATTATTCTTTAAATAATTTCAAAACAAACAATTTATTGTAATAAAACAAGATTATTCCAGTTATAAATTCAGAAAGTCTTGATCAAACATTTCCAATAATACACCAACAAAAAAGTATGTAAATATTCTCATTATGATAATGATTGGTCAAATCGGAAAAATGACGTTAATTGAGGATTAAAACGTTATTCGAAAAATATTCTTTCAAGGGAAAACAATTATCTGATTGCTTTACAGAATGTAAGAGTGTTGTTTTTTTTGATTTCAGCAATTTCAGCTTCTAAATTTAACGGAATTATTCAACATAATTCCTTTGTTACAGCAATAGAATCCAATTTTTCACACCACCACATGAAATTTGAATAAACTCAATACAGTAAAACCGCTCTTGGGCGGACAGCCACGAGCTAACGAAAAGCATCCGTTCAATGAAGGTGTTGCTCCAACATAGATACTTTTAACGTAGAAATTACTTACATAAAATTTGTCTGTTTGAAATAGCGGTAGCTTAAATTTCACTTATTTCTAACTGTACAGCAAGGTTAATAATAATTCTTTAGAAGTGTCCGTCCAATAGACGTTTCACTTCACACAGGATTAAGAAAGTGTCTAGCTCGGCGAGATAAATTTCTTAAGAAGGTTTTGCCGTCCGTTAAGAAAGATGTTGCTGTATCTATTTGAAATTTCGAATTGAATGTGATTCCAGTCAAATCACCTAATCAAACCACAATAAAATATCTCCCTCATGACTGGACACTTTTCAATTCCCCAAGTTGCTTTTATGTGAATTCCATAATAGGCAAAACCGTCTCTATGGACCATTAACTTTGAAATTCCGTAATTTCGAATTAATAAAGAAATATTTTGGCTCTCAACATCAAAAATATCAATCAAGGACGATTGATTCCATTTTAATTAAATAATTTCTTCGATGGATCGTTGTTGTGTCTTCATGTGGGAAATTTCCAGTGAAATATGAGCCTCTAATTCGGCTATATCATTGATAAGAATAAAAACCATATGATAACAGGTCAAGGTTTTAGAAGTTTTAATTAAAAATTTGGTTCCTGTTTTCAATTTTTTGTTTTGTTCTACAACAGTGTTATTTTTTTTTTTCAAGTTTTCCCAATTACTCGATTTTCAGATTTCTGTCATCATGTTAATTAATATTTGTTGTGTTTTGTTTATTAGTCAGTGACAGACTCAAAGTATGAATTGCAAGGGCGCTCTGCGTCTAACTAAATCGATATTCCCTGACCTCAAACTCTGCAGTAGATTTTTTTTTATTGTAAATAAATTAAAATTAATTCCTAACATGAATTAATCAAATAAAAATATACAAATCGATTAATAAACCAAACTTATTCCATTATTTTTGTTTGCTGAATCTGATCAAGTTGATATATATACGATAACTATTTGCTAACCATTTAGAGTTACCAAACTCATCGCTCATCGTATTATTCAGCAAAATATCAAACTTTCCTATACACAAATCTATACGGATGGATGATGGAACAATTAATATTTAGCGGATATTTCCGATTGTTTTTATTAATTTTTTACTGTATTGACTCACCGATTTTTGCCAAACTGGCACAAAATATCCACAATCCAATAATGAATGGAGTCTCAACACGATGAAATGAAACTGAAGCAATCGGATAACGTTCCACATGCTCATTATCATTCCGTTTATGTTGACCATTATTATGTCCATCATCATCATCAGCATTATTGTTATGTTCCGTTCCAATAGACACAGCATTATTTCTAACAACACTCGATGTTGTATGACGACCATCACTAAATTGACTATTTTTGAATAATTGCGAATTATTATTGTAAATATTTGGTAAAATTGTATTGGTAGCATGATAATCATTATTATTATTATTATTATTAGATGGTGTAGGATGGGCTTCAATAACGACAACATTTATTAATAATAATATCGTCGTTATTGATATTGAACTAATAATGATTGGTGATAGGCCGGCCCTGCATGCCCGCCGTGATAGATTTACACTATGTTTTAACGAATACATCACATATGCTTAAGGTTAATAAGATGACTGCCATGGTGACAGCCGGCTGTGGCAGGCATCGTGCACCTGCCGAGACTGGGCGTCAAAATCCAGCTGATGACGATGGCGTCGTCGCGACGCTACTCGATGTGCGCAAACGTTATCATCATTCTAGTTTTGTTTTTTCATTCGATTATTTTCATTTGACAAATTTTATTTATTTATTTTTAAATAATGATTGATTTAATTTCTAAGTAATTTATAAAAATTGCCAAATATTATTTGAAAAAGAAAAACACACGTGGAAATTCAAGGCAAAACAATCACAAACTACAAGCTGTTTGTTGAAGTTCACTCTAACTAAGGATCGTATAATATAGCCGATTATCGATCAGAGCCGGATCTAAGTGATTTGAAGCTCGAGATGGCGCCTTCAACAAATGTCAATTCAAATAATAATCAACCAATTCGAGATAATTTCTCTATCAATGCAATTTTTATTGATCGTGATCATAATTTCAAGATTATCTCCAGACAATTTCTATCTAGACACATCGTAAATTATTTTTTTTTTATATATATAAAGCGTCACCGAAAATAGAAATAGGAAAGATAAACAAAATTATCTCTCTCTCTCTCTCTCGCTATATAAATATAAAAATCGAGCATCTAAAAATCTATAATAATTTAATTTCGCCGAGAATTTGTGAAATTTGAATCTCGACGTCTAGAAAAATAATCGTCCCTATTTTATTTCCCAACTGAATTGGAAAAATCTCATGTTACTGAAACCAATAATTCCTGAAATTTCCACAAAATCAATAAATTGAATTGGATAATTTCGTCTTCGCCCTAAATTTCTTTGTCATTACGTTACTATGTTCCATTAGTAATCAATTCGAATCGATTTTTTGGCGCATCCACCATTTTCATTCATTTCAAATAATCCAACTCACATTAGATTGACAATCCAAATTTATTCGAATATAACTAAATCTAAGTTTTGCAATATAATTTTGGAAAATTTACATTTTCAAACACAATAAACTAAATTCAAAAAAATCTACCATTGATTTATTCAAATTTTCCTGTCTCCTGTATGTTTCTTCAAACTAAATTAACTTCAAATGGAAAGGCAGTTTTTTATTATTGTCTCTTTTGATTTGGAGTAAAATTCAAGTTATCAGAGTGCGGGAAACGAAGATATATCAGGCGGTTACAGCCACCATTTTGACACGACCATAAAATATTCATACTTTGGAAACTATTTAATAAAAGTCAAACCATCATTCCGATCATCCCCTATCTATCTGCTCATGTTTAATCGATTCAACGTAATTAAGAGAGACGTTTCTATGATTTTGTAGAGCTAATCGATGGAACTTGTGCTATAGAACTGTGGGGATTTGCGAATGAATCAAACGTTGTCGTAAAATAAAGGAATCAATCGAGGTTGATAGTAACAGATACCTCTTGTTAAAAGTCCTTCGTTTGCGGACAGTTGCATCACCGCAAAGACTAATACAACAACGCAAAATGGTGGAGGCGCCGGGGAACCAATTCAAATTTCAATATTTTCGTAAATATATCAATGAAACAATCAAAATTAATATGAGCATTTATTAAATAATAAAATAGATTCTATCTCAACTAAAGTTGATAGTTAATTTTATGTTGTGATTGTTTGGAAACTTTATGTCTCCGAAAAGTATCTATTAAATAAAACGATTCAACCTTGACAACATTTTATTTCCATCCCGCCCCCAACTAGTTAGATTTTATACAAGTATGTGGAATTATCCCATTTAAAATTGATCAAGTTTCGGAAATATTCGAAAACAAATCGTTCAATTATCTCCATAATTAGGGAGTTTTGGATGAGAATTCCAACTTTAACCAATAATTTTCTCAATTATACCATTTTTTTCCTCGATAAATTTCCTAATATAAATACGACTAATTTGTTGTGTTTCAGATTTATTTCAAGTCGAAATTTCAAATTGCAGTCATGTCCAATAATGATGAAGATGGGAATTTATCGTCTTTATTCTATTATAATTCGTTAGTATTGAGATTTCTTGGTCTATGGCCAAAGGGCGAACATTATACGAAACCGTACAAGCTCTACCGCTATCTGTTATTATTGATGGTATTAATCGATACAATATTGAAAATATACAATTTCCGTTACATCTATAACGACTTAACGTTGACAACATCGACATTATACATTGTTTTAAGTGAAATTAATCTAATAGTGAAGTCGTCATTTGCAATGCGTCATCATAATAAAATCAAATCACTATTGAAACAAATAAAACAAGAACAATTCCAACCGTATGGCAAGAATGAACGTGATTATTTCAATAAAATCTTGAGAATTT
>JAZBGX010000946.1:7134-22945 GCA_037414775.1 Zonitis immaculata | reverse complement strand
TCACAAATTGAGGAATTCCAAGAAATGAAAATTCGTTTTGACAGTAAAATTTCACAATTTCTGGAAACTAAGATTTAATTCATGAAATTTACTCTTTCAGTCACAAAGCGAACAATGTTCAGGAAACAATCCTGTATTTCGCTCTGACAGTTTCAAAAAAATAATTATTTTCTAGTAAAAATTATTTATTTATTTATTTCAGGAATTTTATCAGTATCTTGCCTTCCAGTTGGTCTGAATTCGAATTTTTTTTCTATTTTCCCTAGAATATTCTTTCAGTTTTAAATCGAGCGATGGTTTTTTACAGAAATTCAGTCTAAAATTACATGCAATTTTTGTAATTTTTCAGTCGATTCACAAATTTTATCAATTTATGTAATTTTCAGTCAAACTCTGACAGATTGCGGAAAATTCTTGCTCGCTTTCAGATTCCATTTTATTTGGCAATATTCATGACTTCCCTATCAGATTTTCAGACATTTCAGGTGGTTTGAATGAATATTTTCGGTTGCAAGTTAATTTAATTTTTGATAGCTTCAACAGAACAACAACAATTCATCTTCAGATTTTCAGTGAGATTTCAGGAAACATACAGATAGGTATTTGCAACTTTAAGCCAAGATTTTCTCACCGTTTCAGGAGATTTCTTTTGTATTTCAATAACCTAAGAAATTCCCGGCTGTAGAACTTCGTTTCAAGAGGAAAGTCGATTCTTCAGAATTTTTCATGAAATTATTTTTCCAAGAAATTTCATGAAATTAATTGTTTTTTCAAGAGGACGTTTCCAATTGTCTTAAGTCACTCTTATTTTATTTTATTTTTTTTGGCAGACACAAAAAGGAAATTTGCATGGAATTTTCTTGTTGCTCAAGTAGAATTTGAGAAAATTTCCAGAATCTCAATGGAAATGTATTGGAAATCTTTCTGTTTTTCCAGCAACTTCTCTTCTCTGTTGTAGTCAGAATTTGAAAGGTTCCAGAAGACTTGTTCTAGTTACAAAAAGGCGCCCCAGTTGGTACAGAATTTCCGAAATTTGGGTTTCCAATTTCCAATCAAGAAATTTTAGAAAAACTGTTATTATTGCATAAAATTTCAGCCAGTTTGGTTTTCTTTCTTCGAAATTCTCGATTCAACCAACATTTTTCTTTATTTCCAACCAACCAGGAAAATTCTTGCAGTTCGATCGTCGTCATTGCTCTGTACGTCCATCATGGACGCAATTAAAACCAGCGACAGATAACAATTAATACGTGTAATTAGTAGTCGCAGCTTGATTTCAAAGTCTAGATTTACGCGTGTGCCGCAACTTGAATTCAATACCAAATTTGACAAAGACAAGTTTTACAATTCCAATGGAAAATCGCAGACAGCGTGGCTTTACTTTACCTATTATAGTGTTATTGCATTGGATTGTAAACTCGCTTAAACCAAATGGGGAGATATTGTGGCAAAACAGAAAAACTACTTTATATCATCCATGGAAATTTCATTTCGAAAGAGATCTTCTTCCACTTCTTCTTACAAGTCTTGTTGCTGTTGTTGCCGTGTTTTTTGTTCGCTTACCGGATTTCATGACCGTCAAACCTAAATTACTTTAAAATTAAACTTAAATTGTCTAATCCATCAATATGATCGTTGGGACAAAGAAAAAAATTAGTGTCGCATCGACAACTGTTCTTCAATTTTTATCGCTTCCGTTCTATGGAAAAATGCCGCAATATATTATTGGCAATTTGGAAAATCACCTACATATAAGTTAATAATAAATTATTTTCCATCGCTTCTTATTAAATCACAAGAAAGTTGAAATCTTTCGGGAAATCGCATAATAAACAACACGCTTCAGAGAAAACAGATGTTTTGTTACTTTCGTTTTTTTCTTCTTGCTCTATTATCTTAATTTATTATCTGATCTTTACAGATAAGAAATCATTCTACATATTTATTCAAAATCTACCATTAAGCCACCGTTAAACCGAGCTCAACAAATCGTTAATCAATTGAACACTGATTTTATTGATCGATCAACCGTACGCAAATTATAAAATAAATTACTATTTATTTACTAGTTGTAAATCCGACCTAATCTTAAGGATGGCTTAAATAACAATACTTTCAATCAATTTCTGTATTTCGATTAGGAAGTTGTTTCTAAAGTTGAGCTACGTTGATTTGTAGAATTCAATATTGAGGAATACTTAAGCTTTAAATTATTATGTCAAATCTTAGATTAAGTTACAATTAAGTCGTTCTATTTTTGATTACTTTTGAAGCTTGAATCAAATTTGTCAAGTTTCCTATATTTTACGCGTTAAACTTGAGTTCAGTTTGAGGCTACTCAAATTCACGGTAATTCGTTATAATTCTAATTAGTAACTCAACTAGTAAGTTTCGAGTATTCTCGAAATTAAGCAAAGTTTAAGTGTTAGATTGAACTATAATAGGGACGGGATTTTGTTAGTTCATATATTTTATTTAATAGCTCTGATATTCAGAATCTATAAAAATTAATTAATATTCGTTAATTTTCAGTTTAAGTCTACTTAAAGCTTTTAATTTTTATACGGTTAAGCTCGCCTTAACTTTATGAATCCTACAAGCTTTGAGAAATATTTGAAGTTATGTATCTACATTTTAAGGGACACTTAAATCTTAAAATATGTTGATCCAATTGTTTATTTTGAGTCACTTTAAATTCACCTCCATTTTTTGAGGTAATCTCGCAATTAAGTGGAGGATAAACTAGGGAACTCATTAAGTTATTGATTTTACTAAATCATTTGAAGAAAACTTCTATTATATTAGTTACTTAAGCTCAGCTAATTTTGAGTGTTTGTTAAGTTAATTATAAGAAGAGAATTTTAATCCATTTGTTTGTTTCAGGACGAGAACATGTCCGGCGGCGAGTCGAGCGATAGTAGCGAAGGTGAGCCCCATGATGAAGAGACTGATATCATTTTTGTACCACAACAACCACCATCATCAACAACAACAACAACAACAAATACATCAAAATCTACAACACCACCAATATCATCATCATCATCATCAACAACAACGACCAATACAAATTTATCAACAATTACAACAACAGCAACAACAACACCATCAACAACAAAATCATCAACGCAACAACAACAACAACCAATTATATCACCTTTAGTTTATCAAACACCACAAGGCATGATGTATGCAACACCATCGAATGGTGGTGTTATATTCAGTTTAGCTCAAACCGATCCAAATTCAAACCATCCACAATTCATAACAATACCATTATCGATGGTAACGGCAAATGGTCAAGGTGAACTTGACCTGTCAGCAAAACGGAAGTGACCGACAAATAATAATAATAATAATCGTCTTCACGATTATTTTTTGTTTTTGTTTGTTATTATTATTTCATATAGCAGCAACCAGCATGTGCTTCTTTTTCTAGTCGTTTCCTTTTCCGGTAAACGATGCGGATGCTCTCTGTTCGGGTACGTGATTTGCCCATTTCCTATAAGCCGCAAATACCGTTTTATTACAAAAAATAAATAAACCCTATAAAGGGTTGTTGAACTGTTTAAAAATAATTTAAAAAAAAAAACATACAGAAACAAATCGAGTACTTAATAATAAATGACAATAATTCTTGCCAAATTGCGATATTTAATTATACAGACTGTCCCGAAACTATAGAGCAATATTACAATAGACTCAAAAAATATAAAGAATCATTGGTCTCAAATGTCAGCTGGCAAAGCTAAGGGCCCCTCTAAATTCGACATTTTCTAATTTCCCTAAATTCTATAAAACAGAAACTCTATTGGATGGGCTAAGCGAAAATCCCACTTGGACGAACACTATTCGTTCGCTGTTAGAAGTCCGCTCAAAAGAGGTTTTACTGTATTGAGTGAATTGAAATAAATCGTAACGCTTCGATCTGTGCTTATGGACACGTAAGATAATTATTTGAGTGGACACCACTCTTGAACGGGCATTTCTGTGTGCTCGCCCAAGATCGGTTTTACTGTATTTTTGTTATTATCGTGGTGTTTCGATTTTTTTTTTTTTTTTTGATATGTAAGGTGATTTTTGAACTCGTTTTATTGGGAAACGGTACGTCCGATCGGGAAAATACAAGAGTACCATATTTATTTGGAAAAGTATGAATTTTCATAATATTATAACAAAAATAAGAAAATTCGATGCATTAGAGCGAAATTTGAGGCATTTTACGGTAGCTTCTTTTTCCAATTCTCAACGCTAATTCGGGACATGCTGTATAATATGATTAATGAAAAATTGTACTTATTGCCAATTTTTTTATAGAATTTCTTTTTTTTTGTTGTTAAATTTTGATTATTCGACTGAATTTAAGAACCAAAATGAGCTTTTTTTCTTTTAAATTAAATTGGTATGCTTGTGTTAAAATGCTAGTCATAAAATAGCGATAGTATTTTTATTTAGATGTTCAATTACTTTATTATCACTAATACTATATCTAAAAAAAAAAAATAGATTTAATTAAAAATCAAAGGAGGAGGGAAAAAAACTATCAATTAACAATTTCTATCAGCGATCGCGTAATTTTTCTCAATTTTAATTTGTTAAACATTCCAAACCGGGATTAATATTTAACAAACCGTTGATGATTCGTTTTTGTTTTTTTTTTGGTAAATCAATTGCTGATAGTTATTGCGAGATTTGATTGTTTGTTTTTTTCTTGACGGCAAATTGTTATAAATTCTATTTATTATTATTATTATTATTATTAACTTTTTATTATTTCTATATAAATATAGAAAGAGAATTGTTGAATGTGCCTTTCGATTATGATAACATATCTTTTTTTTTGATATTCATGTTATTTACAATATAATAAATATGAAATAGTTGTGGAATTTTGTTTCAATAGAGCGACCGAATCATCCATCCTGTATATATATATTTATATGATATATTATTGATGTATTGCGTATAGTTTCAGGCTTATTTCAGGTTTTATTTATAAATACTTGGACTGAAATAGTTAAATGTCTGGTGTTGTTCCGTACAAGTCTTCGATCGTTGGTCGTTTTTAAAGAACATTTCCTTTACGAATAAAATTTAGAAATTTAGAAAAAAAAAACGAAACAGAAAATTTACACTTTACACTCCT
Organism: Zonitis immaculata; assembly: GCA_037414775.1. Classification (NCBI taxonomy): domain Eukaryota; kingdom Metazoa; phylum Arthropoda; class Insecta; order Coleoptera; family Meloidae; genus Zonitis; species Zonitis immaculata. Next base: position 17,799 of record JAZBGX010000946.1, on the reverse strand, counting down.
CCTATGATGGTTTTATTTTTAGGAATCCGGCCTTTGGTGCAAAAATAAATTCTACAACACGATTACTAAGGTTTTTGGACGTAATATGTCGACACATATATGTTGTTTTTTAGAAAGATTATTTCTATATGCAATAATAATATCGTGTAACGACTGTTTTTGTTTTGTTTTGTTTTTTTAAATCTATTATTTGCTCGTTTGCAAGACACCTACACATCAAGTTGTGTGTCTTTTAATAATAATTTCAAGGAGTATAGTTTGTTGTATTTTATTTTAAATGTAGTTGGCAAAATATGAAACTATTTTCGAAGAGATCAAGTCTTTAAATTTGGTATGTTGGCCTAAAAATATTCATTTTCGTGTTGATTATCTTAGAAATTGAAATGTTGTAACGAAAACTACTTGGCCCGGTATAATTTTCTGGTTTTTTGTTTCCCAAATAAACTTTTCTGGTGTTAAAATAAGAGATTTCTAGTTGTTAGATATTTTCTTGGATTTTCCAGTAACATTCTTATTCTCAATTTTTGGTTGGTATTCCTGAATTATATTTTTCTAAAAACAATCATCTTCGAATTACCAAAATTAAATACAATTCGATGCTTTGAATAGTTTTTGAGTTTCTAGTATAGATACAGTAGAACCTGTCTTGGACAGGCACTTACCGGTCAACGATAAGTGTCTGTTGAAAGCAGAAATTTCTTTAAACTTTTCTCATCTGCCTGTTTTTTGTTTATTTCAAACCGTACAACGCACTCTAAGAGATTTTCTCCTCCAAAAGTGTCCCTCCGTAAGAAGAAAAATTCTTAAGAGAATTGAGAAGTGCCCGGCCAAGGGGGATAAATTTTTTAAGAAAATTAAATAGACGATTTATGTTTGGAATTAGAAAGTTTTTGTCGAGGGAGGTTTTACTGTATTTAGGATTTTCAACTAAATGTTTTGAGTTTTCCGGTTTTTCAGTGATGAAATTAAAATTCTAATAATTAATAATGGAAATATTTGGGGCAATTGTTAATTTTCTTTTTAAAAAAATTTTCCACTGAATATTCCAAGTTTTTCAGGATAAAAATAGAATTTCTCTCATCTTTCAGTAATAGAAAACTGAACTTTTTCGAATCTCTTGATTTTCATCCAAAACCCCAGAGATTCCACAATGAGAATTCATGTAATTTGGATTTTCTTTAATAGAAAACTTGATTTTAATTTCGAATTTTCCAGAACTAGATTTTTCTTTTAGTAAAGCGATTTTCTTTTTTATTAATCGTGCGTTTTTGATAAAAATTTCCCAAATTTTCTGTAATTTTTATTTAAATAAATTCACACAACTGTCTTTTGTTTAAAATAAAATTCTACAAAAATAGTTCAGGAAATTCCAATTTTTCAACGAAAAGTAAAAGTCGGAAAATTTGACCAACACAACTGTTCATTTGTTTTTGTTTTTCGTACAATTAATGTGGAAAATTCTATCAAAAATCAAATCACAATTTACTTTATTGCCAAATTTCTATATACGAGGGTTAGTACAAAACTAGTTGAAACATGTACAAGATGTCCACATGTTGATCACCCAGTATATTAATTGACATAATACAGAAGAAATGAGTCCCGTGTCGAGAGCAAATCGTGAATATTACACCAAGCTAGAAGTCAAGTAGACCGTTCGAAAATCGCTTCACTATACAGAACGGTCCACCAGAGACTTTCCTGGTCTTCTGGTTCTAGTGGAGAGAGAAAAAATGCACTCGCCGATCTGAAGTTTGGTAAATCGTGTTTTAACGTCAAAATGTTCGCTAAATATCACACTTTAGATCGTCGACTCCGTTTTTTTTTGCACACCCAGCTAGAGTTGCAAGACCAGGACAGCCTCTGGTGGATCATCCTGTATACACAAATCATTCTCTTATAATATTGATCGAAATTTCCGCTCATTTGAATTATTTCAAAACTCTTCTTCCAATGTCCTTTAAATCTCTCCCCCTCTCTCTCTCTCTTGTCATACAAACGATAATTATTAATAAGTGATAATATTATTAAGATTATTTTCTCTCTCTCTCTGCTGCTATCCCAACTTGTAAAACTCCTTCTATTAATTGGACGTATTATTGTTGATTTAAAGGTACAACTACCATAAATGGTACCAATAACAATATTAATAATTGTTTCAATTAGCATAAACTGTCGGCTATATAGTCTATAATCTTTAATTTACTTGATAATTAAAAAAAACAAAAAAAAATCATCCACCAATTATTCGAACCTATATAAACAAAACAAAACTAAGTATAGCTAAATGTTAATAGAATGGATTTTCGAAATTATTATTAATAAAAAAAAATGTAAAGGACAACAAAATAATTGCCACAATTACATTATTTTATTTTATATATTCAACTTAATAAAAATAATATAATAAAGAAAATGGCAAATATTTTTTAATTAGAGACGTGTCCTTAATACCAACACGTCCACTGTACAGGAGCGTGTGACAAAGTAAAATAAAATTTTATTATCATTATTATTTATTTATTTATTATCATCGAATATCATACCACATAATAATATTAATAATAAATAATTTAATGAATCATTTTTTTTTTTTTTAATAATAAATAATGCGCTACTATCGAGTTGAGAATATTAAAAAAGAAATTTCGATTTTTCCCAATTTAAAATTCCTGTATTGTATTCTCAATCATAATAATAATCAATATGCTAAATGACTAGCGATGATGATTATGATTTCCAGTAGTCAACAATACATGACATAATTAATGTACTTGTATCCAACAAATTGGATCGAGGTAAAATGTAAAATTGCAAAACCACCTCCGATTTGTTTCTATATATCTATTACCACTGGTATGTAATAATAATAATACAATTTAAAAAAAAAAATAACAAATAGAGGATAAACTCTTCAGAATTGTGTACACTTTCAACCATCTTTTTACCTTGTATTTATTGTCTTTAATAGGAACTATTATTGTTGTCCGTTTAGAAATTTGCTCAATGAAACTACCATAAACAATAGGACAACACCTGTGCGACATTGGATATATAGAACTTCTAAAATAAGTGAATACATATAGGAAAGAATTATTATTATTCCATACCAACAACTTCCCCATCGGTTTTGCAATTATTTTGGCAAATATCCCAAGGTTCATCGCTATTTTATAGAAAATCCAAAAAAATTCCCCCATAAATAATAATGTAATGTTGGTTATATGTTGGTTTGTTAGCGTACGTCAGATTTGGACAGCTACCATTAATTTCCGCTTTGTTTCTTCATCTACAAGCTGAAGATTTGAATTGAAATATTCCAATGCCATCGAAAATCAGATCAAATTATTATCATTGATTATAGAAAGAAACTATTGATAATTGGATTCAGCTCATTATCTAACTAAATCTTTCAAGTCAAGTTGTTTTTGTTTGACTATAATTATATTGATGAATAATTGTAATAATTATCGGATTTTTGGATTACCAAACAATTACCAACAATGTTAGTTGATTCGAGTCAGTGGTTACAATTTATTCAAATAAATCTTTCGAGTCAAGTTGTTTTGGTTTGACTATCTATATCGATAAATAATTACAGCAACTACACTCTATTTCGAGTTTTTGGATTCCAGAAAAAAGTATTTACGGTATATTGAATATCTTTGGAATAGTTGGTTGGCATAGTGAATGGTGCATTTGCAAAAAAGTTTTAAAACCTCTGATAGAACATTAATTCTTGTTTGTTTAGTGATAAACTCGAGGAATTTCAGAGATTTTCTAATTAATTTCAAAATTTTTGCTCCAACAATATTTAGTTGATTCGCACATTTCCCAGAAAATTGTGGGAGTTTCATCGAAATTTTCAGATTTTACAGAGAAATATTCTCAGTCGAAGTAAGTTCTGTAAAAAACTTTTCCGGACAATTTCCACTCAAAAATTTGGATTTTTCAAAGGATTCAGACAATTTCAGCAATTTTTTACAAAATAACCAAATTTCAGTGTATTTACAATCGATACAAAAATTCTGTTACAATTTTCAGGCTTTCAAAAATTTTGTTATCTAAAAAACAAAAATCTCTTTTAGTTTCAGTCTTAAGAAGCTTTCCAACTTATGGTGGGCTTTCCAGTAAAATTGCACAGTTTTCAGTCAAATAAAAGCAATCATTACAGATTCGACAAATTTTAGGAATTTCCATTCCTGAACAATTCAAACCAGTCAATGCAAAATTCCCGTCAAAGTTTCAACTATTTGTTTTTTTCCTTTTCCTAGGAAATTTTCATGAATTTCAGCCGAAAATTCAGCAGAAATCTCAAAATTTCCGATAAATCATTAATTTTTCCCCAAAACGAAACACTTTCAGTTTCAATTGGAAAATAACTCTATATTTTCAATTTTCAGACAAATATTTCAGATTCTCATGGAAATCTGTTATTCCATTTTATTTATTTTCCAATTTTATGATATAAACAAAATTTTTATCACCGAAATCCGATATTTTCGATTACAAAACTTCCAATGACTTTGTTTACATCACATAAATAAAAATTAAATCTGTTCTAAGGTGTAAACTTGATCAATTCAAAAGTAATTATAGTTATGAAAAATCGATAATTTCAGGAATTTTTTCAGCAAAAGTAAATTCCACTACCCTCTGACATAAAAAAAAAAATCGTGTGAAAGTTTGAAATACCAATTGAAAATGAGAGATGTGAAATTTGAATAAAATTTATTGCGTCATTTATCATCATTTTAAAATCCCATCTCTAAAAGATTTATAAATCATAATGGATATTTCGAGCCAACAAAATTAATAATAGCTATTTTTATTATCAAATAGTGGATGGATGAGACAAAACAGAGCTTTAGCCTAATAGAAACTCTATCTACTAGATGGCGCTGTAACAAATCGCATCAAATTTGCGATGTATGTTTTGTTTTTTTTTTACAAAACATTTATGGTATACTAGAGGAATATTCCAATATGTACATATAGAGGTACAATATTATAGATTATATTTATGCCTTTTACAAATTTGAGAAATCTAAAAACACGTGCTCGAGATTCCTTATGTTGGGGTAATTGCCCTCATCCATCTCAGATACCAAGTGCATCCACCTTGAAAAGCTCGAATCTATATAGAAGAGGAACGCCAAACTGTGTCCACTATAACTATAGATATACATTAAATATCTATATATAGATATAATATAGATAGTAACCAAAACAAAACAACAACAAAAAAAGTATAAAGACAAAAATAACAAGTTTGAACAACGCACAGTGACGGGTGGAAGTGAAAAAATTTAGGTACAAAATTTATTAAGTTCAACTTATAAAGAAAAACAAATCTCTGAAATGGTGAATATGTAATTTTTGTTGTTGACGATGTTCAAATAAAAAAAAAGAAGGAACAGAAATAAACTATTGCGGATATGTTAAATGCCAAAGACATTTATCTTTTGGTATATCACAACCTACTAGTTTTAGCACTTTCTAAGCTTGATCAAGAATGCCGAACTGTCTGTTCTCCAATAGAAGTGCAATTAACAAAACAACACACAGGGTGTTTGTTGTTGTTGTAGAATTATTTCTATTTTTATTTTATCTAAAATCAAATCCATAAGAATCAAAGTCGATTTGTAACAACAATCAATATTAGTTGTAACTGTAACAAAAAAAAAAAACAAACCAATCATAAATCTATCGATATATATAGTATAGATGTTTCATTAATCAAGAAATTCGACATTTACATTGTTATAGACATCAACAAATCATCAATGACAACAACAAAGACGTGCAAAACAAATCACAACATTATATAATAACATCGAACAACAACAGCGCCATCTAGAATATCGTCGCATACTAATACATGACATTATTAATACTAAATCTAGACTATAGATGGCGAGGATTATTATTATTATTATTATTATTGGAATATTATTAATTCCTAATCGTATCTATTAATCAATCATTTTGTAATTCGTGACGGTATGTTTGGTTTTTGGTTCGGCTAATATTAAGATGCGACCAACGCACACACAAACAACAAATAGTTCCAGTTTAGGATATATCCTCCGGAAGTTGACCATAATCATTAAAAATGACCAATGATCGGCATTCTTATCATAATCACAATTAAAAAAAAAAAACAAACAAACTGATAACCACAACAAATCGAATTGTTTAAATGGAAAATAATTGTGAAAATTGATGGAAACGTGCATTGTTTTTCTTATTATCATACAGAACCTTGACTCGACTATATTTAGACCATCGTACAACATCTCTTATAATCAGATTTTTCTATTTTATTTCTTATCAAATAATAAAATTATAAAATTATTGATGTCAACTATGCAACTTACAATACACTATTTTGTTATAGGAGCTGTCTATAATAAACACTGAAACGGTCATTATAACCTCTGTTTTTACAATTCCAGTGAATTTCCAGAACATTTTGATAGTTTTCTTGTTAAACAAATTATCAGCAATTAATAAAAACAATTGCATAAGGTGTTAGTTGGCTATATTTGGAAAATATGCATTTTGTGGCAGGCAACTAGTAATACATGTCCGTGTTATCAAAGTTGCTTATGAATAAATAGTAATTTTATATTATTGAATAAGCTATTACAGTAAAATAAAACCTCTCAATAGTGACCACCTTCAAATCATAAGTGGGGCGAGTGCAAGATCTAATTGCACTCAAACTATCGTTAAGACAGCCGGATAGTTTGAGTTACACAACCCATAATCAAGCCAGCGAGGTGAAAACCTGTGGATTGGAGACTGATATCGACGGAACTAACTATTTTAGTTGTGAAATATTGAAAAATATGATCGTTGTGCTGTGATCCGCCTGTCTTCGGTCATCTCTATTCCAACAATTAAAGTATAAATCTAAATTTCCAACGATTTCCCATTAGTTAGAATTTTCTCTCAGTTTCCTTTACATTGCTGATGGCATATGTGAAAATTTAAGTTATACACATATGAGGCTCTGGAAAAATTATTTGGAAAATTTTTATAAAGTTTATATTCGTGTTTTTAAATATGCTATTAATATGAATTGATAATTTTCTAATGAAAACAAAATAAAAATACTGTTTCAACATAAACATAAATAGGGCGCATGTCTGAATTCAGGTGTTCAACCCCGCATTATTATAAAAGTAACCCTTTTAGTAGATAGTCTAGTATAAGTAGGGAAATACATTAACAAATAGATAGACAAATATTTATTTAATCGAAAGTAGAATACAAATAAAACCAACGATTGCCGATTGTAATCCAAATAAAAGTGAGCTTTCCGTTTTGTTTTTCTCCACTTGGAATTTATTTATTTTCACAATAGTTTTAGGTAAGTCAATGGAAATGTTTGCTAAATGATAACAAGCACTGTAAGCCCAAAAAATTCGATTGTTTTTCGACAAATTAATTCATTTTCTAAATAATTGATCTGGAAAATTTATCGATTCTTCATTATCATTATCATTATCATCATCATCATCATTTTTATAATAATTGAAACTACGGAAAAGTTGTGTTAATATTGGAAATATATAGGGATCGATTCAATTTTCCTATCTTTTCAATACGATTTGACGTCAGTCACAACAAACAATTGTTTGCATTCAAAGTAAATTATCGAATAATGCCATTATTTATGTAAAAAGCCATTCGAGAACAAGACACCATTGATAATAATAATAATAATATAGTACTGTTCCTACAAGGCGTGCTTTAAGGGCGGCCATATCCCGGGCAAAAATTTGGGGCGACAATTTAGCTGAGTATAGGGAAACTTTACACTTTGATTACGTTTTTGATTACTTCCACTAGAGCATGTATTATAGACCAGGATAGCGAATACTGGTCCACCCTGTATATAATCCTAATAGGTGGCAATTCGGTTTTTTTTCCTCCGGGGCGATGTTAATTCTGGAGTGGGGTCTGTCCCTTTTTATGTGAAAACTTGGAATTTTATCAAGATTTTCCAATCTAAAAAAAATAGGGAATATACACTTACCGTTTTTTCTTGAAAGGTAATCAATTTATATCATTACAACATTATCATTATATAATTTATTGTCAAGTTCCCCTTGTCGTATTCGATGCAAGTCTCAATCTCGATTTTTACTGATTCAATCATCTTGCTTATAGAAGAACTGTTGGCTGCAGGCATTTTTATTTTTTTATGAAATATAAATGTTGAACTTTGTGAAAATTTTCCATGAAAATTATGGAAAATTAGGCCGAAATGTTTGTCTCTAGAAAATTTCAATTTAGATAATTTTACTTGTTTACCGCAACTTACATTTATTTTCCGTGCTAGTAAAATTCTAATTGGAAAATATTGAATCAATATGGTGATTTTCTTTGAAATTTTCCATTCATTCGATTTATTTTCAACAGCATTAAGCAATTTTCCGGACTAGACAATTTAATCGGAAGACTTGAAATTCCAATTAAAAAAAATATAGTATCGTGCAAAAATTCAAGCTTAGAAAAACAAGGAAATCCCCATAAATATGAAAATTGTTCCACTTGATTTCCAGAAACAAGAGTTTTCCGCTCAAGACCCGAAAATTGAGAAAAAAATTACAAAATTCTGTTCAGTCAAGGATTCAATGGAAGCTTTTTTATACACTTGAATCTTTTTGATCCGACCCTGGCAACTGAAAATCCTTCATAGAAGGCCTCGTGGATCTTGAATCCGGTCCTGACAATATAATGAATAATTGTGAAAAAAATCGTTGTCGAGATCGAGACTTTATCGCAATAAAAATCGTCTGTGCAAGTTTCCGGGATTTTCCGGTTAATAGCGGAAATTCTAATTTGTCACAATTTCCATAAAGGAAATATATATAATACTGTAGGAAATTGTTTCATTATCACTATAATTATTATTATTATTATTATTAGAGATGGGTTGTAGTGTTGCCAAGAATTTAACAGTAGAACCATTATTGGATCATAAGAAAGTCACCGAATTACCAAACAATGGACTTAAGAATGATGATAGAATATCAGTACCACAATCTGATGTACCACCATTGGAAAGTGAAGATCCACAAACGGAATTATTAGAAAATACAACAACTCTAAATAATTTACAAAAAAGCGGTAATAATTATCAACAATAAATCCAAAAAAAATTAAACAAATTTTTCAGCAAATGGATTATCATTCGAAATTGCTTTTCCCAACAAGGATAATAACGGTAATAATGGTGGTGGTGATGATAGTATCATTAAAAAACATCCACCGAAACGATTTCAACGTTTAGAAGAACAACAAATCAATAATCCAACAGTTACATTAACAAAATTACAAGAAAAACTCGATGAAGCTGAGTTACGTCGACAACAAGTCAGTATTTAAGTATTTACAAATAATTCAAATCGATATATTTTTATACTTAAATTAAATATTTAAGTAGAATTAAAAATAAAAACAAAACAAATCCCGATAATAATCATAAATAGAATATTATAGTGGCGTGTTGAACTTATCACAATAATAAAATCGACATATAATCAATTAATAGAGTCGTATTCTAAACAAGTCGCTATCTCTATCTATGTATGTATGTATGGTTAGAATAGGGGGGTAGGAGAGAGCTATGAAATGGGGCTGTAGGTGGGAGAGAGAGAGAGAGAAGAAGAGAGAAATAAGTAAGGCGAGAGAGCGAGACAGAGGTAAAGAGATAGATATATAAGGTGAGAGAGATAGAGAGTTAGATCGGGAGAGAGAGAGAGAGAGTGGAAATAATAATGTGGTGACATGGGTAATATGAAGAGGGAAGATAATAGTTCGATAGAGATAGTGAACGGTGAGATATCGAGAGACGGATATAGAGAGAAGAAGAGAGAGAAAGAGATACAGCGAGAGACAGGGAGGTGCGATATGTAGAGTAAGAGGGGAGGATATCTGCGACTGAAAGATAGAGAGTAGAAAAGCTCTGATAGAGTTGAATCCGGCGATTCGAGTATCGTGACGAACGATACTGTTTTGTTTCAGATATTACAACAACGAATCCAATCGGCGAAATATCGACACCAATTAAAGAAACAAACCAGCAGTATCAGTTCAGATGAAGATCCAGACCATATGAAAATACCACCAGATATTATACAATAATCGCATGATGACGCTTTTGTTTTGAAAAACAAAAAAAAAACCGTTTCTCCTAAATTAATTATATAAACTTGTAAAAGAAATGTACGCTAAATTGACATAAATTGTATTTAATTATTATAATTAATTAATAAATTTTAGAAAGATAAAAGTCTAAGAGGGATAGCTAGATAGAAGAATATATAGATTGTGAAATTATTTCTAGCACATCTTGTTTTTTTGATTAATTCAATGAGCATTTTGGGAGACGATTGGCAAGAAAAAAACCACCCCGTAACCAATCGAACCTCCTGAAACGCTCGGTTTTGTAAATATTTTTGCACACTTAAAACTAAAACATCCAAAACACTTAAGTAAAGCTCTTCTATTTGGTTGTTTGTTTTTTTTTGGTTTTCCTTTTTTTTTTTTTAAAGTTATCTTTATTATTATTCAATTTTATACATTCTTTTTCCTTCTTCTTTTGTTTAATATATATCAATTAACATTATATTTTATAATACCCGTAAT
>JAZBGX010000945.1:0-16691 GCA_037414775.1 Zonitis immaculata | reverse complement strand
AAGGACTATTTTAACATTGAAATGGTTCGAAAAATATGGAAAATCGTTTATAATTTCAATTTTCAATAATTGTGTAGCTCGTTCGAGTGTCCCCATATAGTCGAAGTAGAACCAAATCTTTACTGTTGGGAAATTTTCGTATGTTCCATTTCTTAAGTATCAACTTTTGTGGAAATTAATTTTGAAATAGTTCAGGGTTAAGGTTGATTGGTTACTAGAATTCAATTTCAAGGATTTCCACAAAAACTGGTATTTTCCGAAGTGTTTTTAGAAATGGAAAATTCGAAAATTTCCCAACAAAAAAGATACTTACCACATGTTGCACTTAAACCAGTTACCTATAATTGAATCAACAAATCTTACCATTTGCGCCATCTTTAGTTACATTGAGCTACGACAAAAGTTTTTTATAAAACTACAGTACAATAGCCTGCTTCTAGTTATAGACGCGTATGTCCAATTTTTGTCAACAACTATAGATGACGTAAACGCGAAAATTCGTTGATCCGACTATAATTATTGAAAAATCGAAATTATGTCTTATAAATGATGACAATTTTCTATATTTCCCGAACAATTACATAAACCATCTGAAAGCTAAAATAGTCCTTATGTGGCACAATTCAAATCCCGAAACACTTTTCTCATTTTTTCAACTGAAATACGTGAAAAATTGAAAAAAAAAAAAGAACTACGGCGAATCTCATTGTCAGGACAGTCTGTATATGGATAATGTATAAAAAAATTTAGGATTTGCTGTGTTAGTTGCATAACTTGGTTACGAAATAAATTGAAAAAAAAGGAAAAAATCGCATAAATATCTACATCCGGATATCTATTTTTAAATCATATGTAGATTTTTTTTTACATAAAAAGCCCACCAATACTAATAACCGCCACCGTTGAGCGTCTATTGTGCTTAACCTTGGCCGGTAAAATGGCGCCAGTTAAATACTTCCAACTCTATTATTGACGTGTCAGCTGTTTTCCTATACAATTTTTGTTTTTTTAATCATAAAACAAAAATAGTAACAATAACGCAATTGATAATAATAATAATAATAAATATATGTTGTTGTAATTGTAAATTTTATTATTAAATAATAAATTATTTTATCGTTAAATAAATAAATGGAAAAATAAGGCATAAGAACAAAAATGAGAGAAAAAAGTTTATTATTCTCTCTCTCTCTTTCAATCTTTCGATTCACATGAGACTTTTTTGCTATAATAACACAAAGGACACGAATGCAAGGAATGCAGTTTTTCAAGGTCATGGTCGATAGTTGCTATAAACATTTTATATAAAATATCTAAAAGATGGCGCTCAACAACAACAACAACATTCCGAACAAGGTGCTTCACCAATAAATTTTATTATTAAAAAAAAATGTTGCTTTTTAATCGTTTTATTAAAATAAAATTCTTACTAACAATAAGTAATAGGAAAAAAAAAACAACCGCCAACTGTCCAAAGTCCCTAAGTGTCCTAAAATGAGCAACAAACAACCAAAAAGAAGTATTTTTTTGATAGAATTATTATTATTATTGTTGAATAATTCTATAATTGGGAATATTTATTATTATAAAGTTGTTTTTCAGTTGTTGTTGTTGTTGTTGTTGATGAGCTGGCAGCTGTAGAAGGTTGTGTGTAGAACGACGCAGGTGAAAGACCCTGATGCATCCGGCATTTTATAGAAATTATACGGGAGACGAGAGTGGAGGCGTTTAAAAGGCACTTACTTATGCATAAATTCATTTATTAATATATATTTCCAATATATAATGCCCACATATACCTACATTTGTGAAATTTCGAAATATGAGCAATAAAAATAATTATTATTATTACAAGAAAGGAAATCGTTAATGTACAACATTTAACTCAATCAATGGATATAATTCTATTTTTTTTTTTATTCCATTTTAATTATAATAATAAATTTATTGTATTTAAGACCACCCAATGTGCAAAAATTATATAAATTGCCCGGGGAACGACAACAAACAAACAACAGGTCAAGAAACTTAACCGGGATAGTTGAGCAAAATACCGAAAAAAATCATAAATAAATCCCACATCTAAAATCCGATTATCCACATTCTACATCAACAACAAATTTGCTTTTATTTCAAAAAAAAAACTATTCTAGATTCAATTGATATGTCGCCAAATTCTATTGCCAACAATTTTTTTTAAAATAAGGGTGGGAAATAAGATATATATGTATATAAAATTTTTGGGGGTATTATAGTAGCAAAAACCGTGCAAACGAGTACATTCACCCCAATGACGTCAACAGTGCGGGTTTGTTGTATATTGAGCGTCCCGGCGCGTCATGACGTCATTGCGACATCAGCTGGGCGTGGCGCCGACCCTTAATACAACAAACTTAACAAAAGAGGGCGCGCTGTAATAAGTGGACGACTTGTAGACAGAAGGAGTTGATATGCTGATCAACATCATGATCATAATGATTCATCATCGATTTTTTTTTTTTTGAATTTTAAATGCGATTTCTTTCTATCATCAATCAACAATAATGTCTTAAAATAAAATGAAACATTATTCTAAATAGTTTCGATAGATATTTCCGGTTAAAAATAGAAATTGATAAGAGAAAAAAAACAGTTGTAAAGAGATTATATAGAGACTTGGAAAAATTCTCGATAAATTGAAAAGGAATTCTATTAATTTTTAATTTTTGAAAAAAAATAAAATTTAATTATAGACAAAAATTACATAATTGGCTTATCAACATTAAAAATGACCTTTTACAAAGCAATTTCAATACAATATCTTATCAGACAGTTACTAAGGTGCCTCTAAAATTCCAAAAATAATAATAAAGCCAATGGATTGATAATAAAATTAGAATTTTTGGAATGTACAACAAAAAAAAAAAAACAATTTTATTAATTATAATCTTGCAATAATTATGGACGAAGACCTTTGATTTGATGCAAATAATTCAATAAAACATAAGAGCATCGTTACTGTATTGTAAAATTTTGATTTATCATAAGATAAAGGAAGAATAAGGTGTCGATTATTATCCATCAAAATTGATAAAATCAAATTAAAATAGACGTCGAGTTTCAAATAAAATTGTGGAAATTTACAGCGCCGAGTTCGATGCTCTACTTATTAAAAAAAAAAAGAAAAAAGGATGAAAATCACGCGACTATATTATCTGCGAATATTATTATTATTATTATTATGACTTAACGACGAAAGAAATTGAAAGTTATTTATTTGGTGTTGCTTTATTCTCAAGTGAGATCACCCCACATAACTGGGAGAAGAAACAAAAAAAAGCACCTATATGAGGCCCGTCCCAGAAACAGCTGATCTATCGTGTAGTAGTATTATGTCGTTATATTATACTGTCTGACATCACTAAACAAAAATTCAGGTCGCACTTTAACAAGCCATAAATAAAATTTTTTTTTAAAAAAAAAAAGCACGCCATTATATTTATTTATATTTATTCTATTATTACTTTTATATTATAAATAGTATCATTGATAAGAATTCAATAGAACTATATAATTTGGCTTTTGTATAAATGATAAATAAACATATGTAGACATGAAATGAATTATTTTATTTATATATTAAAGGGAAGAAACTTGTTATAGTTAATAATAATAACAACGAAAATCTCAACATCCTCCCAATCACACCACACACTACACCAAACAAACAAACAATAGACGTCTTTGTATAGTTCAATGGATTTATCTGTCTAGAAAATTATTAATATTGAATAGGACTAATTTCAAACACTTTTATTATTATCATTATTATTATTATTATTTGGTATAATTTTTGGCAAATATACAGTAATGCAAAAATTGATGGTGAGATCAGCTGTTTGCTCTGTTTACATGACTTAATTGTTCCGCTTGTTTGCCTCTCTCAGAGAGTGCTATCGCGTTTATTTTTAGATGACACGGTCGTGTAATTACTAGTAAACAGCTGATCATAATCAGTGATCGTCGAGGTTACTGCCATCGTGTCGCCACAAACAACACCCCGAAAATTAAAAAAATTAAAAGTATTTTTCCCTCCCTTCAAAATTTAAATTAACCAATTAAAAATAAACCGTACTCGTAGTTATTTCTATTGATAAATTATAGATGAACGGTTACAACAAGTCTATTCTACATGTCAACAATGTTAATGTCCATTTAAATAGAATTATCTAGAAGAAGAAGAAGTAGAAGAAGAGAGTGGCTATGCTATGCTATATTGACTATCTAGGAAATACTGTTTGGTATTTCGAATACAAGTCGTGTCTATGAATAGGTCAATAGCTTCTAGGGAATCAAGGACATGACGCTTATTTTTTTATAATGCATAGAATACGGTTTGTTTTTATTTTTATTAAAAAAAAAAGACCATCCAAAGTAGAGGTGTATATTTAGAAAAATAAATTCAGAACATATGACAACGCACAGGTGTTAATTTTTTCTTTCTTATAAATTATAATTATTTATGATTTAATTCGTAAATATTTTATTCAATAGAAAATATTTGAGGTCGTTGAGCGGTAAGTACAATAACATCAAACCATTGAGGAAAAAATGTTGGAGAAAAAAAAAAAAAGAGGACACGCTACTATACTAAATACTAACTATTTTACAATACGGTCGTTGTAAAGAGTGAAGTGTTTTAAAATTATACAAGTTGTCTCGGAGTAAGAATACAACTTTCTATAAGAGACCTAAAATTTCAAACAACAATTTTTATTCCTCTACGTTCAAGGGCTATACCTCCCCAATAAATATTCTAAATTTTAGAGGTCTTATCTTTAGACACCCTGTATATTATACAGATCGTCTTGCTGTGACTTTTCCAATAATACAGAATGCGTTCGGGAGTCGATTCGCGTAGACAGCTAATATTTTGTTATTGGAACAATTTTCCTAACTGTTTGGGAATAATGGAGAATTTTGATCGTTTATGATGAGAAATTCTTGTAGTTTTTAAAATTTACGTAACTCATTTGAGTGCCTGATATAGTGAAAATATGAAAATTTTCATACACACACCACCCCCTTTTCCGCTAACTATTCTTTTTGAGACAACTTGTATTCCTACATTACTGTTGGAAATGTAAATAATCTTCCATATTTTCCGAATGGCTAAGAAAAACCGTTTAAATGATCAACACTATTTCCATTCTCTATCTACTAGAAATCGGGTTATAGACGAGGAAAGCAACTGTTGAAACACCCTCTATACAGGATGGTCCACCAAAGGATTTCCTGGTCTTGTAAAAACTCGGGTTCTAGCGGAGAAAAAAAGGCCCCCGAATTTGGGAAATCGTTTCAACGTCAAAATGTTCTCTAAATATTACACTTTAGATCGTCGAGTCAAACAGAGCCAGAGTTGCAACACCAGTTGAGCCCCTGTATATACAGGTTGTTTCTTTAGTAAAAAACTAAATTCAATGGTTGTATACGTTGTGATGGAATTTTTATTGGACGCATAGTTATTTTATAATTCAATTTTTGTACAAAAGTGACCAATCAGGAGCGAGCTTTAGAGTGATGACACTATAGAAGATTCACATTTGAGAGGATATGGGTAGAGTTAATTGTTTGAAGCCTTCACATACCGCACATAACTGCGGTAGCCAAATTAAATAGCACGATGTAAAACGGTGTGTGTGGAGACTTCAAACAGATAGCTCCGCTCATGCTCTCTCAAATGTGAATTAACTATAGTAGGCCCATATCTAACTGGTTACTTTCTTTGATTAATTAATGAAAAAATAAACGTGTTTCAAATTAAAAGAAAATAAAATTATTATTGACATTTCAACCTGTATATTACACCCTTAAATTGGCTTCATTTTGACTTATGACTCATCAAATATAAGACACTCTGTATACATATTTGTACAAAATCAGAGATAGTTGTGTTGAAACATGAATGCACTAAAGAATTTTGTGTGACGTAATCCACATGCAATGTGTGACCGAGTCTTAAATATAATAACAACAATAATAATCAAATGCAATCAACTCAAAAAATATTCCAATAATAACAATATTGATTTAATATTAATAATTTAAACAATTGAATAACTATTATTATACATAATAATAGGATATAGATTAATAATAAAATGTTGGGATTAAAGTTATTTTATTTTATTTTACTTTAAACGTCATGCTATAGAAGATTCTTGGAATGTGATGATGAAAGAGTTGCCGTAGCAACACTAGCGGACATTACCATGACCTTGGCCGATGATGATGATGATGATGATGATGATGTTGATGATGTAGTAGTAGAAGAGACAAGATGGAAACAACAACGCATCTTTATTTATTTTATTTTATTTTTTTTCATTGAAAAAAGAAAAATATTCAATAAAGAATGTTGCCTTGCAACTTTATAAAACAACTTGCAATAATAATAATTTTCTCTCTCTCTCTCTCTGTCTCGCTCTCTAGAAAGTGTTCCATTTGATTATGGGGAGTAATTTTATAAAATGTGGGTGGTATAGGTTGGTTGTTGTTGTTGTTGTTGTTATTATATTATTATTATTGTTGTTGGTTGAGATCAAATTCAAAGTGGGTGGAAATACCAACAGATGTTTATTATTAACATAGGACGGTTTTCCAAGATATACTGATAATAATGATAAACACTTTCTAAATAATAACAATACGAACAATTATATTAATTGGAAAGTTATATTACAATGAAAATTTTATCATTATTTTGGCAATTATGAAAATTGGTTAATAACGTGATGATAATAGATCTGAATAAAGTTCAGGGTTGGTCAAATATCGATCGTTCTTTTCGCTTGCAAAAAAAAAATGAGCGGAAAATAACCAAATAAAAAAAAAATTGTGGAAAATCAATACTTATAAAAATTATTTTCTATTATCACACCATTCATAGTTTGATAATAATAATAATAATAATATCATTTATTTTTCCCCATTACACAATAATTTAAAGATAACGTATAGCTTTTGAATGAGTCCCCCTCTTAATCATTAATTATCATTGTTTCCAATGAAATTTTAGATTAATAATAATAATAATAATGTTTTCATAAAATAATTAAATTGAGATATTACATTTTATTATTTTTTAGTTTGTGAAACAAACAAGATTAAAAAATGTTGATATGGAAGGGAGATTCTATTTAATGGTCCGGGTAACATTTACGGAAGTAGAAAAGGTCAAAGTGCACTCGGTCACCGGATGCAAGAGCATATAAATCCAGGGACTGCTGCATCTAAAAGCGCATCAAATAATAATATGAATAATAATAATAATAATTCACAGGATCCCTTACTCTTATGATCCCAAATTCGAATTCAATCAATTTTTGTTTTGTTATTTTTTGACTAATTATTAACTTTTTTAGTAAAAGTATAATAATAATGATAACAATCCATTGATTTAGTATGGAGTTTCCATTGATGACGCATTAATGTTATTAAAATCGAAGGGTGGGTTGGCTGTAGATAAATGGAAGATCTAGGGGTTATTGACACATACTACTAATGTTGTCTGTCCTTGAGCGATGATAAGAGCGGGGGTGTATATATAGTATTTGGGTAGAGAGAAATGTTGTTAGGATATGGTGTGGCGACGCAAAATGCGATCGTCCTTGGACGCCGCCCCAACGACTGCCTCTATCGATCCGGATGACGGAGAGGAGATGATGATAGCGGTGGTGGTGGTGGTGGTAGCTGATAGTATATAGTAGAATTGGTGGTGGTGGTTGGTGGCGTTAAAGGTCATATACATATAGTGGTCTGGCGGCTAGCAAACAATCTACGCCCCTAAAATCATCAATATACTCACTCACTCACCCACCCTACTCTTATTATACGACTAAATGGATAAAAGTCACAATATATTTCTATGTCTGGGTCACGAGGAAATACTAATTACGATATATGGTACTACAGAATAAATAAATTGAAAATTTATTGTATTTAACTAGAAGATTATTAGATTTTCCAATAATCAATTGTTTAGTTATTTATTAGTATTGAAATCTGAACATATGGCCCTTTTTCAACAAATCTATCTTACTACTACTATTACTACTACTACTACTACTACTATGTTGTCGACATTCCCGCCAAAGAAACGATAGATAGAAGAGTAGATCCAACAAAAAAAAAATGATCACCATAGTAACGGAACGTGGCGGGAATGTCAGACTCTATGGAGCCTGCAAAAGATGCCTTTACAGTTCATCCGACGCCACCACCACCACCACCACCATCAACCACTACACTCAAAATTATTATTATTATTATTGGTGTTTTATGCGACCACACCCGAAAGTCCCGTCATAACACCACGTGGAAAATCCATCATTGGTTTACCGATGAAATAACCGCAAAATCGAGAAATTTGCAACAAAAATCGATCACGATTGTTCCACGTGACATTGTCTATATGGTGCAATAGAATTTTACAAAATAAAAAAAATATACTTGTATAGTCATACAACAAATTCGACTTGATAAAAATTTATATGTAGAATTATCCTTATTTGATTATAATGAACAATAAATGCAATTAGCACATTGGTCGACCTTCACATGCCATGCATCTAGTGGGGTAGTGAAACTCAATCGATTTTTGTTTCAAAAATTGATCTTAAAACAATTTGAAACAAGATTGTTGCTTTAATAAATTTTACGAGCGAATCATCAATTCCAAAACAAAACAAAAAAAATTATAATTTCTAATTTCATTTTATACTAAAAAAAAAAAAAAAATCTGTGTAAAAAATTCGATAATATGCCAATTTTTCCACAAGTCATTGTCCTTTTGGCAATTATATTCATTAGGAAAAAGCCTCGACCGGAATATTTTAATCTCTCTTTCTTTCTCTCTATAGAAAATTTCTATTCTCATGAAATTTCGAAAACGAGACAACATTCTTGAATAATTCAAAAAGTTGTAACTATGTTTTTTTTTTGTTTTATGTTTTATTTTTAATAGTAATAATAATAATCAAATTGATAGACGTCTAGCATTGGAAATTTCAATTGGATTAAAATATTTCATAATAATTAATTGGAAAACAAAAAACGAGTTTATCACGGAAATTTCTATTTTTGAATTATTTGGAAAGGTGAATTTATTTAAATCATTTTATTTATATAATACTTAATCTTTAAATAAATTAAGATTTCAAATGATAGGTCAATATTTAGTTGTTATTTTTTTAAATTTAGTTTTTAATTTTATAATATTAATGATAATAATAATGCAGCAAGTTTTTGGAATAAAAAAATAAATAAACAAGACGAAGGATAAAACATAGCAAGGATCGTTAATAAAAAAAAAGGAAAAAAGAGACGAGATGAAGTAATCGATGCACGTCGTTGCTATAACAACCGTCTCCTCTGACGTCAAACGTTCGATAAGAGTATAAGAGAAACCTTTCAACAGATTTACTATACAATAAATATATATGTATATAAAGCGTCATTGTAGTAAATCAAAATTTGGCTAAAGGGTTTTAACCCAAACACCCCCACCACCACCGCCACTGCCACCCCAAGAAATCCGCCAGCTTTTCATCAAATAGTTTCAAAAAAAAAAGTTTAAATTCAACAATAAATTTTGTAGTGAGTTAGAAACAATTTTTTATGGAAATAATTGAATTTTTAATTGAATCAATATAATTAAAATGCTTGTTTATTAATTGTAAGTGCGGTGTGAGCGGCCGGTCGGACATTTTGGCGGGATAACAACCCAGACGTGACGTCATCCAATTGGGTGATATAACAAAGATAGGAATATGACACAACCAATCATTGTCTAAATTTGATCTTCTATCTTTATCATCGCATTATTTTTTTTATTATTTATAATTTTAGAAGTTAGGTGTTTTTTTTTTGGCTTCTCGATTTTACTGAATGTACTGAATTGGTTGTAACGTAAAATGCATCGTACTACTATATTGCATATAAATGCTCATTGCATGATAGTAGTAGCGGTGTAGTAGTAGGTGGTGAGTAGGAGTGGTTTGTTTTAATAAAATAGTCGATAATCGCTGCAATGCGCAATAAAGTGAGCGCGCATTGTATGCACTTAAAATGCATGGCATAAATGTGATGCAATGAAATATTTTCATTAAGTATTTGATTATTTCATAATTATTATGAGCGAAATAAAACATAAAAATTAATGAAAATTTAGTAGAGCCAATTTTTATATGACCATTTAAAAATTTAACATACACCCAAGAACAAAAATATCGTTAGGTCGTCCTCCCATCATTGTCATAGCCCGAGAAGAACGGCTAGACCGTGAAGGTCTCGCCTCGCTGATTCAAACAAAACAAGAATATACAAAAAAAAACAAAAAAACGAATATAATAAATGAAAACAGAATAAAATAACATTCACCTTTCTAGATTTCCTGTAACTAGAAATCTAAACCAAAAAATCGGTTGACATTATTTTAAGGGGGCCTCCTTGTTACAACTGATATAACCTTGTATGTTGTTTTTTTTTTTGATTATAGTTTTTGTTCGCAAATATGTTAATGATAACAGATGTTTTTTGTTTTTTTTTTTTTGGTCTAGTCTTACAATTAGAACTGTGTCACAATTGCAAAAAATAAGTTGGGCGATTATTTTTTTTTTCGGTGGGCGTTAATATTTTAAAAGAAGGCAATGTCTGGATTGAATTATAAAAGTAGGACTTGCAAGGTTGTCTACTAAATAATAATAATAATAATAATAACTATCTCTATTTATGATTCATTACTATTCGATTATTTATAATTATTCTAGTGGCTTTTCAGAAATTTTCGCAATTATTTGCATAGAACTACGATTAAGTTGTTGTATAATTAATGAAAAGAAATTTCCTTGTGATTCTCTCACAAAAATTGAATGATTATCCTTGACCTGACTGTTTTAAAATAATAAAAGAACCTCGTCCAGACGTTGTTGGAAATCTCCAAGGCTCTTTCATAGCAAGTTCAAAATCATCGTTAAGAAAAACATTATTATTATTATTATTACTATTATTAATTATAGTTGTATTTAATTCATCTTTGCCCTGTTTTCAATTGAAATAATGAAGATCAATAATAATAATAATGATAATAGTCCTAAAATTAATTTATAAACGACTGACGATCATTTTAAACACCATTCACTATCCAACAACACACCAATGTGGCCGTCGTCGTGTCTCGTCTATACGTTTTAACCCAAATGGAGTTCATTCATACTCGACCTACCGTAATATTGTACATCGTACGCACCTATTGCAAAACTCGTACCGGTCGTATTATTATTATTATTATCGTATTCAGTCGCGCATAAACAAATAATAATTTAATAATAAATAAAGCAATTCAATTTGATATTATTAAATAGATAAACAAATCAATATTAGTCGTAGTGGATGATGGAGCGAAATAATAAACAAATTTCTATTTTTAGATTGTTTTGGGGGAATTCCAAGTCAAAATTGATCATATAAATAAACAAATAAACAGAATGAGAGGAAAATAAAATAAAAGTTACTAGAGGAAATTTACCATCAATCAATAATAATTTCATATTCACTCAAAAAAAAAACATTAAGAGCAATATAAAGAATGTGAGAGCCAAAAAATTTAAAGATTTTCTAGAAATTATTTGGTTGATATACATTGCGTCCCAATTGTCTTTGTTTACAGCCCCCCCCCATGCAAGAGTCAATCCAATGAGTGAAGCAAATTAAGTAACAGGACTCTATAATATTTCAATTGTCCTAGACATGTTAATACTTGTGTGTGTAAGGCCAAAACCACACACCGCCCTCCGCCTCTCTCGGTATTGGGGCTACCACGATCTCCCCTTTCCTTAAAAATCGAACCCATTGCCGGGGGATCCCAACGCTTCCATCCTCCTGCCAATTAGCGGGGGAGAAAAGCCTCTTCCTAGCCATCCGTTCGGATATCACCTCACCAATGAATTCTCTGCAAATTCGTCGTTAGACTCTATGACACATTTATTTTCTAACTAATGAGCCTATTGAACTCAATTGAGCAATTGGGTATTATGCTGCTAGTTTTAAGGGTAAAGGCGTATGGTCTGCACTTGGACGTCTCTTGGATACTAGGAACATGAACTCCATGCTCCAACACCTCATCGAACAGTCCTACCATTTACTCTTCTTTAATGCGATTACCTCTCTCGTGTCTCTTAACTGTTTCGATGCCGTGCCACCGTTGTTACCACTCTTCAGAGAACTTTAATTGAAGCTACTCCGAATCGGTTTTGCCGATTCTACCGCATATTTTGTTTTTTAACTGGTGAGCCTGTTGAACTCATTTGAGCAATAGGGTATCACACAGCTAGTTCTAGGGGTAAAGGCGTGTGGTCTGCACTTGGATCGATCTCGGATACTATAATCCTGTTCTAGACACCTTCCTGTTCCAACAAAGTTGTCCTAGATAGAATTAAAATAATTTGCCATGATAAGACTTTACCTGACCTGACTGAACCAGACTGTCTTTGTCCCAAAATTATTTAGTAGTTTCCGCTAAACTTCCATAAGAAAACACCTCTACAGTACGAACACTTCCACTATATTTATCTCCTTAAATTAGAAAAAATTTCTATCTTGGCTCTACGCTTTAGAAAGATTTATTTATCATTGATTATTCGGTACCCAAAAAAAAATTTCAAAGTGGGCGTAGCCTTCCGTAGGTATTAAAATAAGTCAAATACAGGCCATCGATTTTTTGAGTAACAAATCTCTGTTGGAAAAAACTCCTACACATTAGTACTGACAACCTACAGTAGTTTTCTAAAAGTTGTAGGCGATATTTCTTACAAGTGCACTCCCTAGAATTGATACACTTTTCTTTTCCTCGTAGAGAGGTTTTACTGTAATAATTTTTATTATATGACGATACATTTTATGAATCTTGCGGCACACTAAAGTTGTTTGAGAATCACTTTTTGGAATGTTTTCTCGAAATCTCGGATTTAAAATTCTTTTCAACATTCTTTTGTTGTGGACATTTTAACAACCAATCTAATATGGTTGATTCGTATTAAAAAAAATTTACTTTTAAAATACACAAACTAAAAAAAAACCAACGAATCCACTTATTATAATCACAACTAGATCTAAAGGGTTTTTATTTAACACCTTAAGTAAAAGTGCTTGAGATTAGCCTACAGTGGGATAAAAAAAAAACAACTCAAAAATTCAGCAGCTCCAACTAAATCTCTTATAAAGTACACCAAAAGTTATGTATTATCACTTGAATAAAATAAGTGTTTGTTTGTTTTTTTTTATATGACTTTTGGGGGTGCCAAAAGTAGGTGAGTCTTATAAATTATGAAATTCCTTCAAAATTTCAACATTAAATCAACAAACGGCATTGCAAACGAAGTATAAATTATAGACACTCTTGTAAAATTTAATACCACAAATAATCCATCAATTCGAAACTTATATTTTATATAAAACCACAATCCAGAGGGTTGAATCTAATCAAATATTTCGAGAGACAAACATATAGTCGAATCAATAGATCTTTGCTTTTACGCCATTTTTAGTTACGACAAAAATTTGACAAGCGACTACTGTATATAGTGTTACTATTTCAACTTATTGACATATTGACTTTCGTCGTAACTGAATGCAACTGAAGTTGACGTGAATGTAAAGATTTATTGACGCGACTATATATAAATTTCGCTAAAAATTTCTAAACCTCATAAAATATTGTAATGTTTTTTATTAATGTTTGAATGTTTTATGAAATATAAAGTGCTAATGTTGCAATACAAAACAACAACAACAACAAAATTATTACAATAAACATCAATTCCCATTCATAGCGATTATTTAAATTGCTAGATTTTACAATAATAATAATAACAACAATCAATTGATTAAACTTTCACCAAGGTTGTATACAACCGTCATTCATATTATTGTTAATAAATAAATAATAGCAATTGCATGTTATATTATTCGTTCTTTGATTATTATTGACTCGACTAATATAATTCAATTTTACAAGTAATAAAATACTACGACTTGACCGCTATCTATATAGGACATATTATTATAGTATTTACGTGGAAAGGAATCAATTAATTAAAAAAAAATATATAATTTAATTTATTACTATTTCGTTTGTTTCTAGTAACATATTTAGAATTTGTTGTTGTAACAGGGCCATCATTCAAACAAACAAACAAACAAACAAAATATAGTAAATTTGGCCAAACTATACGTAACATTAAAATACCCTGACCTAGATTCAGTTTTAGTCTGGACTGAAATTACTGAAATATATATCCACAAACACACACTAACACACACACACACACACATCAGCTATTTATTATTAAGGATTAAGGCGCATTCACACTGAATCAAAAATAATTATAAAACTATTTTGGAAAGTTACCAATTATATTGACACATCTCTCTGCTATCTTAAAATTACTAACAATAAAATTTTAAAATATGTTATAAAATAAGAAATAGCTTTCAAGAGAGTTCAGTGATTTTTTCAAAAACGTACTGGAACGTATAAGTTAGTAGGTATTGAGACTGGGATATGGAATATCCCACGGAATTTTTTTTTGGTAAACAGATTCTGATCTCTATTTTCGATCGTCCATAATTTTTCGAAAAATTGCTCGATTCCAAAAACGTTTTCTAAAGAAAATACTTAAAAAAAAATTGTGGTTGTTCAATTTTCTCCTAAAGACGCGTTTTGAAGAACATATGGGGTTATTCGATTTTTTTTTTTTGGAAAAAACTAGACTAACTATACATCAGATTCGCGGAAGCTTACACTTGGTCCTATTGTGGACCAATCAATTTTCTCTATTTTCCTCCAATTTTGGAAATTCTCGAAAACCCAATTTGTGTGACTATAGAACTTAAAAGTCACTTCGCCACACTTTTGTTCGTAATTTTCAAGTTCCAATTACTGATTTTTTTCGATTTTTCATATTTTCATATTTGATAAAGAACACAGTATTCAAAAATTTGTAAAAACCAATATGGTATCCATAAGAAAAAACAAAGTTAAGTGATGTAAAACTTTTACATTAAAAATGCTTAAAAAAATATGACAACAGATTTGAGAAAAAGCACCTTCACAATATTTTAGTTGAAAACGTCTGGTTTTTCAGCAAACTAATAAAAACGCAAATCAATTTTTTTGCCTCAACTGAAAAACTGAAAATGAAAAGTAGAATTTTCTTTTAGCAAAGAAATAAACAATTTTGACCTAATTTAACCGAACTTATGTATGTCTTATTCTTATTATAACCGAGATCGGATCGTCATGCTTGAACTCGAAAACTAGACACTCTGTATAGTACAGTTGTATTTAAATATCCTGGACATTTAAATTATATATATATATGTTAATATCTACTTTGATTTTATACACAAAGAACGTCCGGCATAACGAACCACATCCGTAAAGAAACGAACAATCAGCTGGTGAATGGTTCAACTGGATTTTTTCTTAATCTCTTTAAACTTGAAAAATAATTTATTTTTATGTTTTTTGAAATTGGAATTTTTGGATTTAAAATAAAACCACCTGTTCTTGTAATTTTTTTTTCCACTTGTTTGAAAAACGAACCTTCTGCCTTATTGTCAGCCATTATTTTATTTATAAAAGAAAAACTATTCGTATATTTTTAATTCTATAATTTCAACAGGCGAAATACTTATCCAAAAATAACTGGCGTCTAGACATTAGTAACGACCGTGAAATACCAACAGAATAATAAATACATTCACACAACTTTGATCATCATCATCATATGAAGGAAGTATATTTTTGTATTAAATTCGAATCAGCTGAGATGGCACCGTATTTTTAACAAACAAAAAAAAACACTGCATTTCCTCATTTTTTTTTAATTTTTTTTTTGGGGCTAAACCCTAATTAGAAAGTCATTAAACTGACAATAATAAAAAAAAGAAGATTGCGTGATACAAATTTTAGTAAATTATCCCTTCTTTTTTTTTTGTTGATCTGTTTGATATTGTTATTTGAAAATCTTACCTTGCTCAATTTTTCCCCTTCATGGTGCGGCAATAAGGATCGAAGTGATTGGAAACCATTATTTATGCTCTGCATCCTTCGCCGTTCATTGCTATTAGCAATTTCTCGTCGAATTCTCTTTTCAGCTTCCATAGTTGCTGTAGGTGGTTCACCGCCTTTGTTTATTCGACTATAAACAATTAATAAAATTGAAGATACAATCAAAATTAACGAATAAATACATAATTATATTCAATAAATATATTGCATTATTAAAATAAATTACATTAAAAAAAAAAAAATTAAACAATATCATATTTATTATTATAATTACATCAGCAAATTTTTATCAGCTGATTAAATTTGTTTATTACAAAAGATTGATTCATTATATTTCAAATAACCGTTTATAGTAATTTGTAAAGCAACAAGAATTCAATTAAAAATTTATAGTGAAACAAGTTCGATTTGAACAACTTGACTATAATAAATATCGCACTCACCTACAATGAATTATATCTAATTATTCGATTCGACAAAATAGAAAGATTCAATAAAATATAATAAGTCACATTGACTAAAAATCGTAATTCTTAAAATAACTATAATTGTAATCATAATTGAGAAGAAGCTTGTCTAG
>JAZBGX010000944.1:0-17808 GCA_037414775.1 Zonitis immaculata | reverse complement strand
ATTGGAATATATGATGCTTGATGAACTTTATGAACGGTAAATCTTTTCAATCATGTCATGAAATATTTATTAATCACCACATAAAGTTCATTTTACACAAATTATTACCATTTATTTATATAAGAACAATTATGTTGCTAAACAATTGACTAATTTTCTCTATTAATTCCTTTTTTTTCTTTTCTTCCAATCATATAACAATTTTTATTCTTGATTCCTTTCTTATAAAAAAATTTCTATAAATATTTTTGGTATAATTTCCAGATATGATTCAAATGGTAATACAATTGGTAAACCGGAATTAACACCACCAACACCGATACGTTTAAATTGGGAAATAAAAACTGAATGTCAATTAGCTATTGATGATAGTTTGAAAATTGTTAATAATTTAATTGATGATATCGATTTAAGAATTTATGTACATGATAATTATGGTAAAGGTTTTATGAAAAAATGTCTATTAAGTCCTGATGCTTATATACAAATGGCATTACAATTAGCATATTATCGTGATGCTGGTAAATTTGATTTAACATATGAAGCTAGTATGACACGTTTATATCGTGAAGGACGTACAGAAACTGTACGTCCATGTTCAATTGAATCATCTAAATGGGTATTATCAATGGAGAATCCTAATTGTACAAATGATGAACGTATTAAATTATTACAAATTGCTTGTGATAGACATCAAGTAATTATTATTTTTCGCCCCCATATTTTTACTTTTTATTTATTAAATTTCAAATTTATTATAGATTGCATATCAAGATGCTATGTGTGGTAAAGGTATTGATCGGCATTTATTCTGTTTATATGTTATATCGAAATATTTAGAAGTTGATTCGCCATTTTTAAAACAAGTATTAAGTGAACCATGGCGTTTATCAACATCACAAACACCACATGGACAAACAGGTCGGATGGATTTGAAAAAATTCCCAAATTGTATATCAGCAGGTGGTGGTTTTGGACCAGTTGCTGATGATGGTTATGGTGTATCATATATAATAGCTGGTGAAAATTTATTGTTCTTCCACATATCAAATAAAAAAAGCAGCAAACAAACTGTAATAAAAACAAAATAATTATTAATTAATTTATATTTTAAATATAATTTATTTCTAGGATTGTCATCGATTTGCTAAACAAATTGAGAAAGCATTAAAAGATATGAAGAATTTACATGAAGTTATTAAAGCTCCTAATGGTAGTAGTAATTAAAATTGTTTATTAATTTTGGTAATTGGTTTATTAATTTTTTTTTTTGGTCTTAATTTTGAAAAATTCAATTTTTCGACGCACACTTTATACGGTTGTGTTTTGTTTAAAAATATCTCGGAATAAGTAATTTTCTTATGTTTTGAAATTGAATTGTGGATATTTAGGTTTTCTTGTTTCTTCTGTTATTTCTATATTATTATTTTTTTTAACAAACTGATATTTGTTATTTTATTAGCTAATCAATTTAATTTATATTAATAATGCAATTGGTCAATGCAATTTAGTTATATCGTTTTAATAATTATTATAAATAATTCTACTTATATTAAGATAAATAAATAATTGTTTAAAAATATAATATAGAAAATTTTAACAATTATTAGATTATTTATAGAGAAACAGCGATTGACCTGAAATTATTAGAAAAAAGTCTATTGGTTGTTGCAATAGCTAATAGATGTCTCTGTATTATATCATTGTTACATTATACAATTGTTTAGAATTTAGATTCTAAATTTTAGAAGCTATAGCTTCATCCATTTTTTGTAAAATTTGTTTAAAATCAATTTTCGGTTTTATATAATCCGAATTAAATTGATTAATTTTATTATCAATTTTATCATTTCTTATAGTATCCAATTGATTTTCATAACCATAAATCATTATTGGTAAACTATTATCACCATAATGAGATATTGCAATCATATCATTATGTGGATGATAATCAACACAATGTATTGTTAAACATTGTTTATTTATTTCATTATTATCATTATTATTATCGTTTTCAAATGGTGATAATTTCGATATAATTTCACCAGTTCGAATATTCCATGTATAAATAAAACAATCTTCACTACCTGTTGTATAAAATTTACCACACGGTGATAGAGACGAGAATATTTGAACTCTAAAATCATAAAACAAAAAATTGAACAATCAGAAACAAAAATTAAATTTAAATAATTACTTATTATTTAAAGCGCCTTCTAATCGTTGTATGATACAAGTACTTTTCAAATCCATAATTCTAATTAAACTATCTCGACAATGTATTATCATACGTTTTGATTTTGTTGGTAAAAATTTAATACAATTAATTATAGTATTTTTTAGTTCTAAAATTTTAATTGCCCTAAATAGAATCCATTCATTTTGTTGTTGCCATTCAATAATAACACCAATTGAATCTGCCGAATATAGATAACCATTTTTAGATAAACAAACTACAGTTATATAACCATTATGGCCTTCTAATTCTTGAAATAAATCAATCGTTTTATAATTATTTGAATGAGACCAAATACGAACAATACCATCATAACCACCTGTTATTATTAAATTATCTTTAATTTCATTTGAATATACGAAAGATGGATGTGGTAAGATCTGAAAATTTGATACATCGATTAGAGAATTTTATTGGTAATTTAAATTATTACTTGTAAACATTCAGATTCGTTCCAATTGTAAATTCCAACCGTATTATCAGCACTTGATGTTATCAATAATGTATCGTTATCGTTCCATCGTATCCAATGGATTAGAGCTTGATGGCAGGAGATTTTTTTTATTTCCTTCAAATCATTCACCGAAATAATTATTATAAAATAGAAATCCTGAATTTTCACTGAACACGCCAAATATAATCCAGTATTACTAAATTTCATAATAAAACAACCTTCACTGTACGAATTAAATTTAGCAATACATTTATTTGGTATATTTGTTGTTCTATTATTAGCCAATTTTCTCCAAGTTGTAATTTTTTCATTGACATTCTCATTGCTTATTGTTTGATCCAAATTAATTTTTGTTTGTGTATCGCTACGATGTAAATCAGTAAAATCGCCAATTTTCTCTTTTTCAATTGCCGTTTTCGAACGTAAAACTTCACCATTACGATTTGGTAGTTTGATTGGTTTGATTGTTAGAAAAATTGTCGATGGATATTTATTGAATTTTCTTCGCCTCCACCATAACCAAATTGGACAAATTTTCTCATCGGTTCTCTCCAACTTATCACGATGAATTTCATAAAGTTGTAAACGTATTTTTTTTTGTTGATTCAAAACATTATTATCGATAGTTGGTTTTAAAAAAGCAAACGCTATATGATGCCAACCTTTCTTCAAATTATCACTACTATTATTAATTTGTTTTATTGATAGAAAATCGACGATTTCAAAAAAGAAAATCAAATTATCGATATTATCGATAAAATAATTATAATCGTCATTTATTAAAATTGTTTCATCCCAATATGGATATTTTATGTGTCGTCTTTTTAAATTACACGCTTGTGTTAATACTGGTGATATATAATCGAAATCGGGATTTTCATAAAAGAAAATTACCGGTCGTGATTGATTACTTTTTTTCAAATAGTTCCCAGTTTCAATATCAACAATATGAAGTTTAACCATCGGATGTACAATCAAAGGATCTTTCTTTAAACATTCGGTATTATGAATTGTTATTTCCATAATTTCTTCGTAATTATAATTACTCCCAAACACCGAATCTTCTTTAACAATAATTTCATTATTTGTCTCATTAACAGATTTGATTTCATCCATTTCAATATCATTTTTATCATCTGAATCAATCGATTTAGTATCGTTATCTTCATGTTTTTGTACAACAACTTTTTGCTTTGATTCGGTTATATGGTGAACAACATCTCCAATTTGTTCAACATTATAAGTATGATTACTTGAAACACTATTAGCTGGACTTAATATTTTCGGTGATGTAACATCAAATGTTCCTTGACTAATTAATGAAGCACGTCGTTCTTCAATCAACTTTTTATCAATAATTTTTCGACGTGGTTTTGGTACTGGTGGTTTTTTTGATAGTTCATTAATTTCCGATTTTTCAGTGAATGTTGCATTATAATTGAAGAATTTATTCATTATATATGATTTTGCATTACCATTATCATCAATAAATCCATGATTGTCATTGCCGGAACTTTTCAAATTTGAATTTTCTAACAAGGTTTTATTTTTTTTAGTCAATTTCAATAAAGCTTCAAATTTTTGTTTTGATTCTTGTTTAACACTCAAAGGATTACTTTTATGTGAATCAGTAATCGAATAAATTTCCGAATTAGTATCCATCTTTCTAAAACCACAATTTTTGTCCAACTAATTGTTTACAATCAAATCACCATAGCAACAACAGTTTCTAAAGCAGGATTAAATACAGGAACAGGGAAACTAGAAAAACAAAAACAATTTAAATAAAGAAATTTATTCTGTTATCAAATTATTCTGGTTTTTTAGCTTTTTGCTTTTTCGACGGTATCGGTTTTTGTGATCTTAAAACAGCACTAGCACGTCTTAAAGCAACTTTTGTCAAATCTGTACGATATTTATTTTTCTTCATGAATCGTTGTAATTTTGCCAATGATCGTCTAGGTCCTGATCTCATTGTTCTCTTAACAGTACTTTGTCTTGGTTTATTCTAAATAAAAAATCATTTTTTAAAAATAAACAAATATTTTGAATTAATTTAGTTGAATTACTTGTTTTTTGGCTTTTTTATAAACAACAGTAAACCCTTTCTTATCTGGTGTATCAACAATACCAATAGTTTTCTTATGAACTAAACCATTGTATCTGTACGAGCTCAAATTGGTCAAATTATTCGCTTCCTATATGAACAAAAGAAAACGTTATAATTAATATGCATTTTAATTAATTTCAAATAAATTTCGAAAATCTCGATTACTCAGATATCAAGATTGTCGTCATAATCCTCAGCGATCTTGGTGATAGAATAAACATCATGAACATTTATTTATTATTGATTGAATTAAATTGTGAATTTTATTACTTACTGTACTGAATGGTTTGTTGATATTTCGCTTCTTCAACAAAAATGCATTATTATTACGGATAATACTCCACACTAAATGAGACGACATGGTGTCTGGAATATATATAAAAAAAAAATGAACAATAAACTTACAATATTGTGAATTGCTAATTTTTAATAACCTCAATACACGTGGTTAAATTTAACGTAGAAATTAAACATAAAAATTAGCGCATTGATACGATATTTTAGTTTAATAAAACAATAATTGTAAGTGGATGAAGATTTAATAAATAATTTTCTTAAAATAATTAGTTTTAATTAATAAGAAAATTGAAAAAGATTGGAAAAACTCTTACCTCACGAAAGAACCAATTCCAAAAGATGGCTGCCAACCGGAAAGCGTGCAATATGACAGATGACAAACGAACTTCCGTAAAGCTCCATCTATCCAAGTTTACTCAAACAAATTTTTCAAATATGTATTCATTACAAAATAATTTATTGCAAAATGGACGGATTTGTTGTTAATTTTTGTTTTTTTTGTTTAACAATATTTTAATTTAAAATCACAATTTTAATTAAGAAATAATTCATCTGATGATTCATTAGTATTCGTTGATGTTTCTGGTGGTGTTCGACAAAATGGACAATAGCCTTTTTGTAGCAATTGCAATTCAAAATCATCAACATGAAATGCCTAAAAAAAAATAATAATAAAATCAAATAAATAATCAACAAATTCTTGTTAGGATTATTTCAAGTTACTTTAAAACATGAATTACACATAGTAATTGGTAATTCTGGTAAGATATTTTTAAAAAATTGATATCTTAAAGGTGCATTCCATTTGGAAATTAATATTGTTGAACTATCCATTGCTAATAGATGATTTCTATTAACAATTACCGGCCTAAAAATACCATCATTTTCGAAATTATCTAATTTTGATGCAAATGGATCATCATCATCATTATTATTATCATTATTTAATTGAAGTGTTTCATGTGTATCAGCAATTTCTTCTTTATAATCATCTCGAACTTTTTTTTCAGTTGTTGGTGTTTCAATTAATCGTATAGCTTCAATGTCTGTTATATCATCTTCTAATAGAAATTCAACAAGTGGTAGTATTTCTTAAAAAAAAAACACCACAGATTATAAAATATTGAGAAAAATAATAGAAATATTTACCAAAACTAACGTAAGAATAAATAAATGCTTGGCCACAATTTATACAACGATTATTTAATGATGCTAATGGATTATAAGTGGAACAACGATAACACATCGGTAATAATTCATCTGGATCATTAAATGAACGTGCACGTGCTGATATTGTTGCTATTTCAACTTGTTCTTGGAATTTTTGTGGTATACGAAAATTTTGTAAACGATCTAATAATTGTTTAGCAAATTTGTTTGCATTCAATTTTCTAGCTTGCTTCGATAAACAATATAAAATAGCACTAGAAATAATATAGAAAATTAAAAGAAATTAAATTTTATAATAAATACAATAAAGATATGCCATTTGGGCGTGTTTGTCCAGTTTCTGTCATTAAAAATTTCGATATATTAAATAAAGCTTCCGGCATATAAGACGTAAACGGTTCTTCTAAATAACGATGTACAACTTGATAAGCATAATAAATACCAGATAAACGTTCATTCAATCCAAATTTATCTAATAAATCATTATTTCCATTATAATTATTATCTTTAGCTAAATCTAAATATTGTCTAGCTACAATCCAATAATAATAACCAGCATCTTGATAGCGACATTCACATATAGCATTATCAATTAATTGTTGTAATACTTTGAATGCAACATCTGGATTGCCGGCTTTATAAAATGCTTTTTGTGCTTGAACAAATTTATCATTTTCAGCTAACCAATGTGCATATGGTATATAAACTAATGATTTAAATTCAGGTTGATTTTGTACTAAATTGAATGCTTGCGACCATTCTTTAGCTTCAATATGTAATTTTAATACAGATACTGTATCGCCTAATTTACGATAAATTTCAGCTGCAAATGATGCTTCATTCAAACGTTTCAAATGTTCAGCTATCGATAATAAACCGTTACGTTCTGCTTTATCTAAACGTCGACCTAATTCGATCAATCTAAAATAATAAAAATTCACAAAAATTTTGATAAATAAAATTTACCAAAAAAAAAATACTGTTCAGTCCAGCCTTTTTCGCCATAAATATCAATAGCTGATTGTGTATCACCAACTGATAGGTACATTTCAGCTGCTGCTTTATGTTCATTAATATTTTTAGCCCAATCAGCTTTTTGTCGTACTAAATCTGTATTATCACTTGATCCTAGAAATTCTTGAGCTTGATCGAACATTCTCAAATCAGTATACATTGTTAATGCTTTATGTTCATGACCGACTTTTTGATACATCCGTGCAGCTTCTTTCAATTTACCACGATGCGATAATATATCACCAATCAATGATTCACGATCAAAATCACCTTTTTGTTGTTCCTAATTCAATTCAATTAATAACAATAATAAATAGAAAATATAAAAATTAATTACTTCGAGTTCTTGAATTAACTCTAGAGATGTGAAATCTTGTAATTTAATAAATGCTAAACGTGCAATACCAAATTGTAAATTTTCTAATGCCGTATTACCAAGTTCCTCCCAATCACCATCAGTAACACCTAAACAAGCAACTTGATAAGCTTCATTAAACATTTTTTTATCAATATACTGATACATCGGTGTACTTAATGGTAATTCTAATGTTAACATTATTGAACCATTTAAACAAAATACTTTGGCACCAGTTAAACCAACAACGAAACCAGTTAATTTTTGTCGATGTGCTGGAAAATCTAATACTTTAATAGCTAAACTATTATTACCACTAAATGCTAACATATCTTCATATAATGTATTGAATGCAACACTATTTGTATTCGGCTCCTAAAATATCAACAATTATTAATTGAATTATCTAATTATTTAATCAACATCACTTGATAGTAAAGTTCGCTTGTTTTTGTATTGAAAACTTGACATAATCCAGTTTCATCGACAACAGCTAATTTATTTTTTTTCTGACTCAAATCTAAACAACGTATACTATCGTTAACAGTTATTTTTAACAATGGATAAATATTATCGAGATGAACTTGCCAAACTTGACCATTTTTCAAACCCAATATTAAACCTTCTTTACCACATGGACCACCAATAATTTTTATATAACGTATTAAACTATCAAATGTCCATTCTTTTTCAATTTTACCATTAAATAACATACTTTGCAATTTTTTTTCTTGACAAATAATCAAATGTTCTGTACATACAACTAATAGACTACAATCTAATTTTTGTGTTATTTTCTCTTTAGCTCTATAATGCATATCATTAGCATCAGTTGAATATAATTCGTATATAATAACACGTTCTGGTAATTGTACAGCTAAACGATGTTTATAAATTGCAATTTTTTTTATTAAATCACGACATTTAATTCGTACTTTTTGTTCTGTTATCAAATGTTGTATAATAACATCGGTCATATTCTCTCTAAAAGCGTAACGTTCTTTATATAAACCATGGACTGTATTGAAAATTAATTGGTAATAGGCGATTGTACCATCTTGACAACCCATTGCCTAGAATGATTATTTAAAAAAACAACAATTATCGATAAATATTTGTAAAAATTACGACAAAATTCCCTTGTGGATGTGCAGCACAACTCCATATCCAGCCATTTTGTTGATCACCGATCATATCAAGTTTTATACCGTCTTTTGTATACATAATACAAGCTTTATTTAGACCACCAATTAAAATATATTCACCATTCGGGAAATAATTAGCACGTAACGCTTGAAAACCAATATTACGCTCTTTACCAATCAATTTACCACCTAATGTATAAAATGATAATGTTTTATTCCAATCGGTAACACATAACGTATCTTGATCGTCCCGATGTGTACTCCATGATAATGCCCATATAGCAATATCATTATTACGTTCAATACGACTTTTCTCTTCACCTAATTTATTACGTATCGATATAACACCATTATTAAAGCCTAATGCTAAATATTGACCATCATTTGTCCACGAACATGTATTAATACGATTATTGGTTTTATGTTTTTGTACAGCTTTCTGTTCTGTACTCCAAAATGCAAAATCACTTAATGCACACGATGCTAATTGATGTGATAATGGATTAAATGATAAACATTGTACAGAATCACTATGACTATACTTTAATAAGCCTTCTAATTTATTCGACCATATAATTACAGTTTTATCAGCACTACCGCTAGCAAACTTTTGACCATTTCTAGCATATGAAACACAATAAACTTTATCTTTATGACCTTTTAATGATTG
This sequence comes from Zonitis immaculata, assembly GCA_037414775.1. Taxonomy (NCBI): domain Eukaryota; kingdom Metazoa; phylum Arthropoda; class Insecta; order Coleoptera; family Meloidae; genus Zonitis; species Zonitis immaculata. Next base: position 8,357 of record JAZBGX010000944.1, on the reverse strand, counting down.
TATTAAACCACCATCGCTAGTATCATAAACTAAAATATGATTACCACTAGCTACAATCAATTGATTACCATCCGGATTAAAACATAAATCATAGATACTAAAATACGAATTAATTATAAAGAAATTAAATAATTCAATTAATTAATTAATCAAAATTGAATTACCATTGACCATTTTTATCACTATCGTGGACTTTATCAACCCATTTTGGTAATGATCGCATTTTTTTCCACTTTAATTCTTTATAAATTTACCGTTTATCTTTTGTTGTAAAGTTTGTTGACTGTTACCTTGGAAACGGTCACAAATATTTCAAATTGAAAAGAGATAAAAAATTAGCAATCTATATAAATCTTACTCATTTTAGTGACAAAAATCAGTTTGCGCAGGCGCTACAAAAATAGTTTAATATTCCTGTCCATAGACTAATATAATAACTAGATCTCAAACTCTGGCTGGGAAAAGTGAGGCTCGTGAATTGAGCCGTGAAGTTAGTCATAGTTGCGTAAAGCCGCGACTGGATCAATTCGAGTGTTCCGACTTTACCCAATTATTGTCGCACACATGTTCCCTAACAACAATTCCATAAAAATGAATACGTGGCTGATCGTACTAGTCCGATTTGCCTAACGAAAGTGGTTGGCAGTCAACCACTAAAAAATGCATCACTTTTGCTATGGACAAGTTATGTTCACATCCAGATAATCATTGTTATTTAGGCAACACTTTATACAAATTTGTTGAGAACTTGCCTATAACTCGGACACTCAAATTATAAATATAAAAGGAAATTAACAAAAATATGAAATTGTTATTATTTCTATAAATATCGATTTCTATAGTATTGCCTATTCTATACTAACTCGTGATCTCGATCTTGATCTTGTTGTTGGAATGATACCGATTAAATCGAGGCTTTAAAGTAGGCCTAAACAAAGTACAACTGTATTTAGGTGGTTTACAGAATTCCACCATGGCTGCGGTTTTCTAAACGATGAGAATCATCCAGAAAAATCTTGCTCACCAATATCACTCTTGAAAATTTGGATCGAGCTCGCAGGATGATATTAAATAACAACCGATGTATCTATGACATGATAAAATCAACTGTTAGCATCGCAACTGCAGCAGTGTTCAGAATACTCCATGAAGAATTACGAGTAAATTCGAGTAGCTGACAGAGGAATAAAAGACAGACGGTGTTGTATTCAGTTAACTATCGAAATCATGAATAATTAAAACAGGATTACTTATAAAATTGCTCAGTTATATACACTCAGATCACGATCAGGATTGCCTATAGAATTGAGATTTGGATTAAGATCATGACTACCTGTAGAACGTCACACTTTCACCTACAGCCCTAGTTTTTTGTTTTGTTTGGTAAATAATTGGAAATTTAGTGGAAACCTTATGGTAAGCGCCCATTTATCCGTCTATTATCGTTTTCCACCCCATAGCACAACAACATTTGGTCGACAGATGGTATTTATATGTATAATCCAAAATTTGCCATCATTATTTACTTAACAAGAAAACAAAATAAAACCGACAGAAAAAAGAAAGATAGTAAGAAAGAAAGAAAATCCCTTTATTTATTATTAATTCGAGTATTCGGAAACGGAGCAATTGTTTATTTTAATCATCAAATAAAACTTTTTCATAAATTTTCCAACTCGACGACAAGAAAAATTAACATTTAAATTTAAATTGAATTAGAAAAAAAAAAGGGAAATAGAAACGAAACGGATATAGATGAGCGTTGTTATTATTATTGTTAAAAAAAAAAGTTAAAACCCTTTAGGGTTATACGTTGATTACGGTAATTGTAGAAGAGGGTAGATCGGAATTAAGCCATGGAAATTATCAAGATTCTAACGAAGCATAAAGGAAAATTCTAAATATACGACAGATATATCTCCATACATATTATTAGATGAGAAAATAAAGAAATTGAAATCAAGGTGGAAAATTGGAGAAAGTTATTGCTTTAGGGAAAATATGGAAAATTCGCTATATAGACATATATAATTGCTTCAAATGGAATTGATAAAGTTTTTCGAATGACTGAGATATATGATTTCAAATTTTCTACATGACCGAAATTCGGAAGGTTTGAAGTGAAATTAAATTAAATTAAAAAATATATATATACAGAATGGTCCACCAGAGGCTTTCCTGGTCTTGTAGGAACTCTAGTTCTAGTGGAGAGAGAGAAAAATTCCAATTCAGGAAATCGTTTTAACTTCAAAATATTCTCTAAATATCACACTTGAGATCGTCGAGTGCGGTTTTTTTTTATAGATACCCACTAGAGCCAGAGTTACAAGACCAGGGAATCCTCTGGTGGATCATCCTGTACATCCAGATATATTCTAAATAAAATATCACATCAACTACTGATGTAACAGTAATTAGATGCAACCTGTTCTTCCATGAAACGGTTGTTAAAGTTAGTTTCAACCCCTTGATGATGATGATGACGATGATCATACCTATTCTATTGATCCTTATTTTTGTTTAGGTAAGCGTGATTTGTATATAGCTATATTGAAGTAGTTACCCATAAGTACCTTATTGTTGTATCCAATTAATCGATAAATAATCGTATTCGATTCAAACCCCAATCCCCACAATCCAATCTAACTGCTATGAACTGTATTGAATAATTTTCTGGTCGAGTAAAGTTTGTCGTCCGATAATCGATAGTCTAATCCATGCACACCTTATCAATTACTCGACGATGGAGTTCTAATTCTTTCTGTGGTTAATATTTCGCGTATCCAACGTGTTGTCGTTGAGGATTCTCTGATCACTGTTGTATGATATTTTTGTGACTTTCTTAGCTAAATGCCTGATGGTCACTCTTCGGTAAGTTGAAATTGCATTTTCGCTAGTATCGCGATCATGTTTTCTATGGATGTTTTGTCTAGCTTAGACTCTTTGTACCAGCACGAATTGTAGAATGTGGAGAGGCACAATGCCCCAATGTTCCTTCTAAATCGGCGTGTTTGTCTTTGATAGCCGTAATTTTTTCCAAAGAAGAAATATTTGATGGTGGCTCTCTTATCGTGTTTCTCCATTTCTAATTGGGAAAATTTGTTAGGAAATATATTCGTTGTCATTATTTATATGAAGAGCAAAGGAATTTATGTTGATATATATTCTATACACGAAACAAAACAAAGAAAAAAAAACTAGCAAGGTGCTATAGAGAAATTTCTACCAAAACATAGACTTGTAATTAAGCCAGCAGCTTTCAAAAGGATACAAAACCATCTGCTCTTCAACCCTCTAGAAATAAAATGAAACAAAAAAAGAAAAAAGGAAAAGAAATTGACCACATGTCGATTTTTCTCTTCATTCTACTATTATTATTATTATTATTATTTGAATAAACTGCAATATATACCAACAATAGCTCAGGTAAATCATGAAACGAAGAAAAGGTGTTTTAAAAGTATATATTTAGCAATGGCAGCAGCTGTTGCACGTGTGCCTGCCTTATTATCGAACAAACATCCGTTCATAAATAAATTGTCTTTCTATATTTGTACATAGTTTGTTGTTAAATTTTGTTGTTGTTGTCTGATATGAGTCGATTTTCCATTTTATTATTATTATTATTATTATTTTGCTGTATTGTACGTTGTTCTCCTATGGGAGAAACTTGAAGAAAAAGTTCGAATCGATGAAAAACGAATCGAACATCTGTCAGTGAAACGAACGAAACTGGATATAAATTAGAAATAGCATTTTAAAAGCACCAAAAGGCAAATGGCACGCGTCAAGCCTCTATATAGGTGTATATACCGGGTGACAATGAAAACAGACTACAATTTCGTTAGTAGGTCATAATTTAGGGGTGAGACCGAATATAATAGGAGGCTATAGAAACACACTACTAGTTCCGAGAAACTCTTGCCGTTAGTCCAGCAATTTCCAGAACAAATCCTAAATATTATATCGACAAAGAACAAATTTAATGAATAATCTGACATTGACAAAAAAAGTATATCCCACTATCGAAAATAACAAAGTAGATGCGATTTCCGGTTAAACCGGAAGTGATATTGGTCTTGAAATTATTTTAAATTCTGTAACAAATGCTCTAATATCGATGTTCAAATTTTGGAAATTGTTCTTTGGATAATAAAGAAATGACGACTGGTAGCCTGTTTTCATTGTCAGTCTGTATATTCTTGTCGATTATCCTTAAAACTTGAACTTAATTTTCCAACTTCAACGAACAATTCGCTGGAAATTTCGATCATTATTATTATCAATTGGTTATTATTAGTTGTTGTAAGTCTTGAACTGGAAAGCTTCTGATATTGATAAGTTCCAACAATAATCTTGTGTATTATAAATTTTGAGAGCTTTATAATATAGAAAATTTTACAAAGATCACTATTATTCGCAATAAATTGTCTAGACCAGAGAAACTAGAGTCTATTTATTCGAATAAACAACGTTGTTTACATCGGCGGAATTTGTGACGCTCGTCTGTTAAACTGGACTGTAACAATTGATGAACTTTTTTCGTGGAAGGGAGTATGATTGAACTAAATATAATTGATTCATTAAAAAACAAATGATAATACTCAGAAGTTATTGTTTTATTTATACCAATTGCATTGACTCGACTTGGACGATTAGTAGGTGCGTCACAAATTTCGCCGATGCAACCAACCCAAATGGCTTAAGCACAGCTAAATTGAGCAATAACATCCTGTATTATTTATAAAATTTCGATTATGGTTATTGTCACAGATTAATGGATTTTGTACTATCAGCAACGTGATCCTTTTAAAATACAATAAACTTTATATTTACACTAAATGTAATCACAATCAGACCTTTCAAATTTTGAATAGAAGGAGAATTAACATATGAACGTACTTTTCTATCTCTTTTTAACTTTTTGTAGAAACTATATCTCTGTCATTTAGAAATTGCTGTAATTATTATTATTGTTTAAATTACACTTTTACATAATGTCAAGATTTAAATTGTACAAAATCAATTATTTCATGGTTGGAAAAGTAAATTTAATGAGAATACAATTAGGTAACCCATTTAGAATAGGATACTAACTAGAACAACTTTATTATTATTATTATTATTATTATTATTATTATTATTATTATTATTATCTCATCGTTCCACAGCCAGCTCAAATTGCTGGTTCTTCTAGATATGAGGGCTTCAGTCAAACCATATTTTATGATTAATTCAAATTCAATACTATAGTGAATATATCATTGAAGATGGTCCACGTTGCTTGCATCTGCAGAATTTGTGATGCACATTTCAATAGCCTACACTGCTGACACAACCAAATGCTTAGAATGTGCGTCACAAATATGTACCGATGTAAGCAACGTCGACCGTCTTCCATGCAATTCACTATAGTAAATCTTAAATTAACCCTTATAAATGGTAGAATGCTGCTCAAGATCAACCTCAACATCGATTTGCTACACATTTGCCAGAAAGATTTTTGCTCACTAATAGGCCATCAGTGCTCGTTACTATTGATATAATTTGTATCTTGTTTAGACGGGAAGTTCGATTGACTTGGTGACCTCGCTAATCTCTATTTGCAGAGTTGCAGGATCAGGAGAGCCTCTGGAAAATATACAGAGTGGTCCACTCTGTATATGTTCAAGTTCGAAAATTTAATGAGCAATATTGTGTTTTGTGTTTATTTATAATTTTTTTTTTTAATGGGGGAGCTATAAAAATTTTTATTTGATTTAAAATAAAATTTCCAATTTATTTCTCGTAAATTTTCAACTAGATAAGAATTAATAATAAAATTCTTGTAATTTTTAATTCAATTTGTGTCGTTAAAATGAAACAAACAAGACGACGAGTCCGTTCTTTTTAGTAGATAAGTTTTATTTTGTTAACAAGATTCTTTAGAGTAAGATTGTTTTCGTTGATAACAACTTTAATCAAATCTCTATTTGTAGTGAAAATATAGAAACACAACATTATTGAGAAATTTGTTTCAAAGACGAATGCCAATTATTTTAATTACTGGAAAACAACAGGTTTCCGACAAGAACTGCCATACCAACTAGAAATGCTTATGTAAATCTACTGTTGAAGTCCGATCACTATCTCATAAAATCAGGAGCACCTTAAAGTAGTGTTTTGGCCGAACCCTATATCTACTCTTCACCTCTGACAACCTCTCAACATCAAATGCTACAATAGATACACCATCTCTTTCCCTATCTTACCCACACTTTTCTCTTCTCATCACCACTCTCTCTTCCTCTTCCCACTACCTCCCTATATCTCTGTCCCCACTATCTCCTTCTCCCTCTCCTCTTTCCATACCTTCCTCTCTATCATACCACACCTCTCTCTCCCTTTATTCTCATATCTCGCTTTTCCTCTCTTCATATCTCCGCCGCCGCCTCTTTCACTCTATATCTCTTTCTCCAATCTTCTCTCCCTCCCTCTCCCCAACTGTATTTCTCTGTCTCTCTTCTCTCCATACCCAACCTTCTCTTTCTCGTCATCTACTCCATCTATCTCTCATTTCTTTATCAATCTATCTATCCACATATCTCAAGTGTCATCTCTATCTATTTGTGATTTCTTTACAGAAAAAGAGTTTTGTCATCAAATGCTACAATAGATACTTTCGTAGAAAAATCATACGCGCCTTTCTATCCATGAACACAGCCTTTAGACGATTTGTTCCTCAGCTTACAACTAAGTTTTATTAAAGTTTTCAACTACAAAATGTCCTTAACTATCTACCTCAAAAGATTACATATCCAATTACATATCCAATCCAATCTTTGAGTGCGATAAACAATTTTAATAGACCAATAATTCCGATTCGTTACCACTTAGAGATGAAGAAGGGATCTCCGTACCAAGTCATCCGCAAACCATCACTTACAAGTCTTCTTCTCATTAACGCAAATATTCCAAAATTCCTCGACACTCCATGCTAGTAACTGTCTTCATCTATTAACTGTATTTACTCTATTCCTATGTATATCTACTCTTCACCTCAGCCATCTTGAAGTTGGTCAAATCAACAAATCAAAGTATATTGAGGTTATATTTTCAAATCATTCGACGCTACCAACTTCAAAAAAAAAAAAACGTTTAATAATGAAATTTGGGTGAGGTTAGAATGCTCATTATAAAATACAAATGGCGTCGATAATTGAGCCCTTATAGACGTAAAATAGGAATATTTATAATTTTTTAACCACCTGCATAAATTTTATAAAAATATTGGAATAAATATTATAATGATTATTGAATATTTAAGATCACTCGATTGATTAGCATTTTATTCTTGTTTTTTTTTTTTTGATGGATTCGTATCCAACCACCATATAGCTATTAATATAACAGTTGCAAAATGAGTCTTGCAGGTGTGTGTGGCAGGTGCGTGTGCCACCGCCATCGATATTCCTGCGTTATACAACGGTTATTTTTTATGACGATCAATTATTAGTAGAATTGTTTATTCAATTAATAGAAAATCAATCAACTGACTATATTTCGTACATTTAATTTGAATCGAACCAATCAAAAATTTTCCAGAAAAACAAAAGAAAAAAGAGAAGAAAAACCCATAATAATACTGTGAACGAGATGTATAATAATGAAACTGAAACTCGTAGAAGATTTATTATTATAATGTCCGTGGAAAATTCGTTATTCTTATCACGTTCTAAAAGGAAACCTTAATAAGATGGAACTTATGTGGAAATGAAACAAAAGATTTTTTCCGTAAAAACATACAATAAAATTTATTAGATGGGATACGAATTTCGTATGTGATTTTCTTTCGTATTCAAATTCGTCTATCTTTGAATTTATATATGAAATACATATATACAGAGTGGCTCGATAAAATGTTAAAAAAATACAGAGTGTACCACATGACAGTGCAATATATAGAACGCTCAATATACCAATTAATCATAAGTATACAGAGTGTCTCATTTGAGTTTGATGAATTCAGGAGAAATACCCGACTGTTTTATTTTATTTTTGTCGTAAAAATCAGATGCGAATATACAGGTTGCAGTATTCGGGCGTGCCAGATCTATGCAAAATAAAGTAACAATTTTACTATACCATGTGCCTCATTTGTAATTTACAAATATCATTGCGTTCGAATAGTTGGAGCTATGGAGTGTAAAGGGAAGGAGGAACTTCTCTATGTTAAAAAGTTTGGCCCAAAATGGGGTGTTTAGAGGGCGCCACAATAGATTCCTGGGAGAGTTTGATAGAAAGTGATGATAGTCATTAGAATGAGACAGAGTCAAACAAAAAAAATGGAGAATCGCCTACTAAGGTGAATATAATGA
>JAZBGX010000942.1:0-23064 GCA_037414775.1 Zonitis immaculata | reverse complement strand
CAACAATAAAAAATTATAGTTTTTTAGATCAATAAATACAATTGTATTTATCTTATTTTCACTTCAATTTTCTCACAATCAATTTCTACACATCTATCTGTATTATTTTTATCTATTTAAAGAAATAGTAAAGAAACAATTTCGATACTTGTATATCGATTGTATTATGTGAAATTGAATTCTAGTTGATGTCAAATGTGTAACAATATCAACCAAAGACATCGATAAAATAAATGGAATTCCACTTAGAAATTTGATTACCTATCTATCTCTTTCTATCTTTATTGGCGAGTTATTCCATGTTTTTTATGTTGTTTTTCGTTTTCATTTTATCCAACCAAACACGTAACTTTACTGTCAGTAATCAACCACCTTGTAGATATTCGAGTTGATAGTTCAGTCTTGTTGTGCCATTCATCTCAGTTAGGCAAGTGATTTATATCGCCGCAAGGTGAACAATACTATACCACCACAACCACCATTACTATAAAGCTATTTTACCACTATCAACTATCTTCCTTTGTACGAAATTAAATCATTTATTCGGAGAAAGACAGTAAATTATAATCTATAAATTAAAGATTCATCTAACATAAATCATGTTTCAAGTATTATCATATTATAATGATATTGTGGAAGACAGCGCCGGCTTCGAGAAGATTCCTAATTTCCCAGTCACTATTTCTATGTAGTTTTTTTTTCTTCAACGAAATGTTTCTCGAGCTTCCAATTTTCGGGAGACTAAAATAAATCTTATCGTCTTTCTTCAGTTATATATTATGAGTGCGAGCCTCTTCCAAATTTTACCATAGACTGCATCGTGTTACAGACGAACTTGCATGTACTTGGCGCTTCGGTCAGCTTCATATGTGTCACATCGACGCCTAGCTGGTTGATCTGTTACTTCTCGTACTTGTAACATCAATAGCTATTACAATTATTTTATATATAGTTTTGATTATAAAGTTGTGGAAATGGTGGATGCGCCGGGCGAAATTAATAAACTTTACATTCATTCTTCTGATTATTTCTATTACAGGAATTTTATATTTCCATGACAGTGAATAGTGTTGCAACATTTCCAATAATAATCCTAGTAGATGTTGATTGTTTATTACTACTTGATTTTGAGAGATTCATTCTATATTGCATGCACAGAATTTTAATAAATCCTAGTATTTCTATTGGTTTCGAGTGAAATCAAATGATTTGAATTTGCAACGATTCTTGACGAGAGAAAATTGATTTCTATAGCTGTTTTACATCTACAAGTTCCCATTTGGTTTTAATTTAAAATTACAAATTTCTGTAAACTTGTATAAAGTTCTACGATTGACTATTTATTTATGGATTATTCCTGACGAATCTTCCAACTTTAATTATTAATCAATTGTTTACTACTATATATTCCTAAACAAGAATTAATCCTTGGAAATTCGGAATTTTATATTAAATTCCATCAGAATTACAAAGTTAGTTTAATAAATAGACTTGTTTTGTGAAATTTCAGCCACTTTTAAGCTTTCACTATTTATAAATTTTCGCTGTTTCTTGCTGAAGAATCACAATTTTTTGCGTCTAAAACAATTTTCATACTTGGTAAACTTCCATATTATAGCAAAGAGAATTCTGAAATTTTATTAAAAAATTGAGGCAAGGAATTTCGTAGCTCAACAAATATTTAATAAACAAAAAACAAAACAAAAAAATTCCAAATATTTAATAATTGATTTACAAAACTTTTGCGCTGTTATCAAGTTATCCAATAATCTCTTCAACATAATTACTCCAATTTTAATCATAAACATCCAACACAATTCTTAATTAGTAGATTATTGTCCGAGAATCAATGTACTGTAAGTTCTTCTCTAGTTTCAAATAATCATTGTCTGTTTGTTGTATCGAATTCAGCTTTATTCGTAAGGATTCCTTGTGCAATAATTAAATTCCTAGCAAATAGAATTAACAACAATTTCATTTATTTATACAACAACAACATGCTAGAACAAGAATTGTAACGGAATTGGAAAATCGTCTCAATAACAACAACAACAATACTATGGTATTGTCGGAAAACTTCAAGAATCTTCACTTGAGAGTCTCCATATCGCATATGATTTTATTTGAAATTCAAAAAAATATATATAATAGCAAGAATATAGCGAAATATCCGAATAAAACGACTTCAAAATGCAACATTAAACATATTTCACTATTAGTCTCTCTCTCTCTCGTACATACATTCACTCTATTTCAATATATCTATATGAAAAAGGAAAATATTGCGAAATATCATAAAACAGTAACAGCAGTTGCATATATACGTACTGAACCGGAAGATTGAGGCTTTGATGTCAATAGATCCGGAAAAATGATCCAGCTCACTTACTACCTTAACTATATACTTTAAGATTCATCTTTAGATTGAATCTTTGACAATAAAAAAATAAATAGATGAAAAATAATGCAATTAGTTTCGTTTCTATATTAATAGTTTATTTACTAGAATGGTGGATGCGCCGGGTGAATTAATTCTATTCATAATCCAGATTGTTTTTATTGATCATTACTCTATTGTAAAGGGTTTATTTGGGGTTTTAATCCTTTCTTATAGTAAATTTCACAATTTTTGTGAATGCTTCCAAAATATACATATATTCAATTTTTTCTACATCGTTGGAATATTACAGTTGCGAAGATGGTGAAGGTGAAAAAAGCAATTAATAAAATAACAATAAAAATTTGTCTACTATTCCCACTAACAGAATTATTTATTCCTATCTTTATGACAGTAAACGGAAAATTGTGTATCAACAGTTTTATGTTAATCCTGAGTGTAGTTGATTTAACATAACTTTATTCAAGAAAATCTATTTAACAGTTCATGCAATGAATTTCAATATAAAATATGCATTTCAATCGTTTCGTTCATTTAAAATGAATAGAAAATTATTATTTCGATCGGCGCAACCCTATAAGACTTCCAGTCGTTTCTATAATGGTATAATCGTTTTTTGAAACGTTCAACACCTAAATGCCGTTTTACCTTATCTCTCCACAAGTCTTCTGGTAACTCCCTTTCTCTTAGTTCTTCACCAATTCCCTATTTCCAGCTTTACTTCATTCCTCCCATTTTTTTTTTCGTTCTTGTAGTATATCATAAGTTGTTCCTATAACCTATCGTCAGCCATACGTTACAAATGGCAATACCAAATCAGTTTCCATAATTTTCGAATTCTCTCATTCCGTACTCCTCTCGATTTGTGAACCGATCGTCCATTCCGGTTATCAATAGCATTTTTCCGGTGTTTCGCTTCAATTGCCGTATTTCACTGCTATATGTGACTAGGCTAGTAGCTATGTATTAGCTGTTTGCTCTACTTGGAAATATGTTAATCCCATAGTATCCCATACCTTGTATATTTCATTTGTTTATTACTACACCTCTAGAGTTCCGTGTGGTACTGTCTTACTCACTTTGTTTCAGTAATTGCACTTTATCGTCTTTAGAGATTCAATACTAATGCATTCTATACTATTTACATTCTTTACTTCTATTTCTCAACAGATTTTCTCGCCATATAAGTTAGATCTTTGTGGTTTTGTGCTGTGAGGTCTAATCTGTAATTATTTGAGGTACAGAGTAACTGAAAACTACAGATTTATAAACTTTAATAAATATCAAAAAGTATGGTAAGAGGTTTTGTCATGATGGATCATCAAACCTGTAACGTTCATGTGTACACAATGTTGTGAGCACCGGATTTCCGGTTGAATGACCTTTACGCTTACTAAGCTTCTGAACAAGAACGTGTACTAGACTTTATCCATCGCACGTTACCTCTCATAACGTGCTTGGGTTTTGGTGATATTAGAACACTCAGAACCTATTTCCTTTGCGAAAACGTAGATCATACAATGGCATATAGATTCTATTTCCACTTACGATCTTAGAAATTATTCGATGACCACTCTTTTTCAACCTTTGGAATAGTTGATGGCTCATTCTCACATACTCCACCTGAGATTTTACATCCCATTTTCATCTGTGTCTCATTATCTTCGTACAAGATTTACATCGCTTTTAATAGTCTCTATTAAGTATTTGTCTGTTCTAATGTTGACCACAATTTATTATGGGGATACTACTATAGACCTTTCACAGATCTACGTATAATGAATAAATTTCTTGGTTAAAAGCCACTTTTGTTTCTCTGGAGCAAAATAAACGATCTATTTTTTACAATTTTATCAAAATTACTTGTTGGCATAATTAGCAAAAAACATTAATCCTCAGTTTGTTTATCATCTTAGTTTATGGCATTTATTTTCTCGAAAAAAATTTTTATTAAACAGCGAAAAGCATAATTATCATTAATGTTGATACATTTTCTTGATAGTTGGTATTATAATGGTGGAGGCGTTATAAACGTGATTAATAGAATGATAACAAACATTCGTTTATTCATTATTTCTATTAACGGAAAATTTGTTTATTTCCATGACAGTGGTTAGGAAATTGTGTTAACAATTTTAATTATAATCCAGTGTATAGTTAATTTATCACAATTTAATTGTTGGAAGTTTATTTATCATTTTCCGCAATTAATTTTAAACACATTCTGTTATCACTATGTCTAGAATTTTTATTCCTAAATTTCATAGAAAAAAAGACAATTGTTGTTCTTATCAAAATTTATCTCGTAACATTTTCCCGAACGAAAACTTGATTTTTAATGAGTCAATTGCATTTGGTTGTTGTAATCGAAGAATAGATACTCTAATTAATCGCAACATCACTTTTGTATGCGGGTTGTGTTGTTCTAGTAAAACAGCACTCCACTCCTTTGACTGTTTTCCTTGTTGGCTTTTCACACTTTTACTTAGCGTAGTAAGAACCGATAATAGCCATATAGCCTTTGTTGCGGAGCTTGTGACTCTGAGTTGAGGACGGTCATTTCCATATCATGTTGTTGTTTAGCCTTAGGATCGTTTAAATGATCGATCTTGGTCTCGTCCATTGTCACAGATTGAGTCAAAAACCTGTCTGAGTAAGTACACCTTGTTCATTTGAAATTCGTCGCTGAACGATTGATCCTCGTCCAGAGTGGATTTTCCGCTCAGCTTCAGCTCTTTGCACTAACGTTCAGTTGTAGAATATAATGACTACTTCTGGATCAGATCTCCATGTACATATATATAGTTGTGCAGTCTTCAGACGAGTTGCTCTAAATATTTCCTAAATTACAAAATAACAATTGAGATTAATCTGTTTGGTTTTTGTCCATAAAGTCGGGAACATTAAAAAATGAACGAAATTCATAAAATAATTATAAACTTGAGCAATTATTTTTATTAACTGGAAAATTTGTTTATACTCATGATAGTAAACGAGAAATCGTGTTGCAACAGTTTTAATGATAATCCTGGGTATAGTTTATCTATCATTTTACTTTACAATTTGTGAAAATTTATTTAGTATCTCGCACATAATTAATCTCATAACTTTTTATTCACTATCACAATATTTTTATTTCCATTAAAAAGTCAGTCACTTGAAAATTAAAATTCGAATAATAATTTTTTTCCAAATTAATTAAACGGATAATTGTTGATGCTAATTGTAATAAAATCAATACATATACAACTATTTTGAAATAACAGCTGAATTATTTATGATTATTTTTCTCTCTTTCTACTTGTGTCGACAATTTATTTTCGAATTAATTCTACTCCTTATAAGAAATATAGGTGGAAGAGCCATATCGGCTCCTTCCCCAATCTCACCATTTATATTACCAACCTGACGACAATCCCAACAATCGCATTCGAATTTTAATTGAATTGTGTGTCCTGTAATTACAATTTTATTCCAGACATTGTCTTATAATAGAGTTAATTAAACTATTTCATTAAAAAAAAAAACAACAACTTAATAATTCATTTGAGTCAGATTCACATCGAATAAGACTACAAAGATGGAATAATTATCTCGCTAGAATGGTGAATATATAATAAAATTATTTTATTATTTCTATTAGTTGGAAGTTTAATGAAAATAATCTATTCCACTAGTGTTCACTAATTCAAGAAACTGGAAATATGCTTAATGCGGGTCCAGACTAAAACACTGAGCAGTCTTTCATAAGAAAATACTTATCAACACATGTCTACAGTGAAGCCAACATACTGGCCTGCTGAACTTAACAAGGCTCCTGATTCCTTGGGTTTTTATATCGCTAATGGTAACTCCTCTAATTATAAAAATAAACTAGAACTGAAGCTTCCATGGTAAAAAAAATACAAATGGACCTCAAAATTATCTGTATAGATGAGTTTTGCATGAAAATTATCCATATATGTTTTAGTTTCAAAATTTAACAGTCTAGTGTGGATATTCTATAAAGAAAGGTTTTCTGAAACATATTTTACATTGCCAATTATCTCTCTTTTCAAATACAATATCCTCCTTACTAAGAGTAAGAAAGAGATAGATACTGTATAAAGATTTGTGGGAAATTTAATTAGACAATAGCGACTTGACTTGAATTCTCTAGTATATTAACAACAATATTGAATCGGCAAGATAAATCCAACATGCATTTGAACAATGCTATATACTGACAGGATTATATTCTTTAAAATTTACTACTGATGTTTGAATACTTTTATTATTTGTTATTGTTTTGTTATTGTGGCTGTAGTTTTGGTTTCAGATTTTACAAGTTTCGTTTAAAGTTAGCCATCTAGAAGAGAGTATAGCAAGTACAAGTCCCATGAAACTAGTTTTAGTTCTACACATAAAGTGCTTATAATTTACTTAACATTCAAGTATTCTATTTAATTAACTAATTCAGTTACATATACGTTTAATTTAATAGACTTTGTTTGAAATGAAAATATTGAAATAATTAAGTTGGGCTAAAGTCCGAAAATTAATAATTGAAAATAGAATTATTTTTCATTTGAAACAATTAGGGTCTTCGAAAATCTCCAATGAAATTCCGATTACCAATTTCAGCAATTTCTCTATTATTTCATTTTTTTTTTTCCATTATTGAAAGAATTCCCAAATTATTTGTTCAATCACTTATAATACGTTCAATGGATCTTTACTCTTAAGTCATCTTACAAGTAACAACAGAAGTAAGAAGTAGTAACACTACAGTATAGGCGTATGTCAAACTCTTGTCGTAACTCAATGCAACTTATAAAGATGATTAATCAATTATTATTAATTATTAACACTAAGTCCTCGATTTATGCAATTAATTAGTTCCGAAAGATATCGCCTAGGTCGATGAATGCACATATCAATTCGACATATGGACAAACTACTTTGTTGATTATTTTGCATTAAGTATCACTGTCTATTGCTCAAGTAATTTTCGCATATCGTTCTGCAACAGGATCTTGTACTTTGGGACCAGCTAATCTAGAAATCGTCTCTTTACGCGTTCTCTTGTTCCCCATCAATTTATCGTTGCTCAATTTCGCTAAACGGTTGTTGATCAAACAAATAAAATCGTCTACCTGAAGATTTGCTCATTTCAACTGGATTTCCAATAGTACCTCAACTTCTTCAATTGCTGCACTACTTTCCTCAACCAATTGAATAACTTTTTAATAATAAAGGTTGTATTCGGGGAAAGAATTATTATTTTCATACTTTCATCATTAAATTATTATTATTATTATTGTTAAATAACAAAAAAATATCAAATGACAGACTATTTTCGAAAAAATACTTTTCCCAACTATTTGTAAACGTGATGGAAAAGCCAGTCATCGAAAAATTTTCGACTTATCCATACTCTTCGGTAAGATTTCCAAATGACGGCTGATTCTGCTTCAACAACTTGCTATGGGGCTTTTGGGGAGTGGCTATGATATTTCAGAAGTAATCTAATTTTACAATCGCCAGCAGCATTCTCCCCACCAAGAAAAAGTGTTAGCCTATATTTTTTCCAATATTCCAATTCATCGACGTTAAGAAATTGTTGCAGTTGGTAATTCTTAGTCGTCAGTTTTACTGTAAGAATCTCAATAAATTTTTGAACATTCTCCGTGTCTATAAACTAACGACACCACCGATTATTTTTATGTTTTGCACTTTAGAACGGCCTTTAAACTTTCCAAACCACCCGTGGCTTGCAGAAAATGTACGATTATCACCACTTTTACGCTCAAAATTCTAAAAAACTATTAATGCCTTCTCATATATGAACATAAAGCTCATTGTAATTTATTAGTACTGCATATCCTCTATACATATAAATAGCATTTTTTCCATTCCTTCCATTTATGTTCCTTTGTACTTTGTCATCATCAGTATTGAATTGTTCATGTCATTACCAAATGTAATTCTATCACCCATAATTGTTTAAACTGTAGAATCACCCATTAGAAAAAATCGAGTAATGTTTGCCAACTCATCACCTTTTTCAAATTATTTTATGAGCTCGACTTTAGTCTCTTTGGCAGAGTTTCTTCATATTTGTGACTAACGAATGACATTCAAGTTTGTCCGACATGACTTTATATTTTATTTGTTGAAATAAGCGACTACCAAGAGAGAAATTTATTTTAAAACTAAAAAAGTTGGGCACACCCAAGCGGACAACTTTGTTACCACCACTACACTGACACACTCAGTTTCATGTAGACTGAACAACTAGAGTTTAATAAAGGAAAAAAATTAAGTCGTCTAATTCCGAAATTGCATTAGTCGAGAGTTGAGTATAATAGGTTTGTCGGATATGGTGGATGCGCCGGGCGAAACTCATGTATTTTAATTTATTGGAATTTTTTCTATTTCAAGGACAATCAGAAGAAGTGTTATTCGACTTAATGCGGTAATTACGCGAATATCGAATTTTCCTCGAAATCTCAATATGATTAGTGTTGTTCTCAAAGTTAAGTCATTTCAAATTTGACTAAATTCTATAAATGACTTCCAATTAAATTAATAATACTGTTGCAAATTACACGATAACGGAGTTATGTCATTCTTCTGATAATCGAGTTCACACAATTGGGTGTAAGAAGATTTTCTCCATTTGTTTATTGATTTAGTCGCAATGTTTATTAAATTATCTGGAACGATTGTTGTTCGATTGAAATTTGTTCTATAGAGACACAACTGTTGATTTGTCCTATTGGAAAACTTTGGAAATTCTTAATGTTCACTCAATGAAAATGTTGTTGGACGATTTTCATTCCAGCAAAATGAAGAACCATAACAAAGGAAAATAAAAGAATAAACAACAACCGAAAGAAAAAAAAAAGACGATCTCCCATGACAATATCCGTCAATTGTATTTTACTTTGATATGATTGTGTGTGAAACGAAGAGATAAGTTTAGTTTTCGTTGCTCTCAAAAGATATATTGGACGATTTTTCAATTTGTGATTTTCTCCTGTTGTTGTTGTTGTTGTTTCTGCCATCTGTTTGACTCTATATTTTCATGTTCTAGTTTAAATCTCAAAGGAACATCACAATGCCAATTCTCTATCAATACTTGAACTTGAATAATAAGGAAACGTAATTTTCCTCAAACAAATAATTTTAAATTATTCATGGTACTCTATCATGTCAACAACATTGTCACACATACCTCATTTCACAACATATATAAAAATATAATATTCTTACATTACTTATATATGATGTTGTGCTGTTGTTGTTGTTGTTTTTGTTTTGATATGTTGAGTAAATATGTAACAACTCTATTTGAACAAAGAACAAAGACAATGGAAATTTTAATAAATCAATTTTAAATTGAAAAACAAAATTCAATATAAAACGGACGTCTATTGATTTTTCGTATTCGATAAAACATTAATGCGTTGAGTATTCTAATTAACACTCAATAGTAATTTTTTAAAAATCCATTGATTTATCATAGTCTAGAATATTTTCCCTTGTCTTAATTTCCATTTGATTTTCACAATCTGCTAATATGACTGCAGTTCAGTTCTTAGAGTATCAAAATTTTTAATGACAAGAAAATTCGTCCGAACCTGAAAACGCCAGTTTTATCGAAAAATAATCCTCCAATATTATAAATTTCCAACTTCCGGAAATCTATATATTTCCGATAATAATAATAATACGTGAGTCCCTTTACAGCTCATGTTTTAACAACCATCCCTAGTGTGTTATCTAGTTCTCCGTCCTTTTATACCACCTTGTTGTATAAAATCTCGATCCCATTGCGTCCCCCTATTCGACTATAGTTTCCAGTATGAATCCCTAGTGCACCACAAAACCTAAAATCACTAACAAAATATTAAAAGAGACCATTTCCATTTATATATATATAATAATAAAACGTTTGCCATGAACACGAACAATAATAACGGATTAAAATTTAAATATTTAATGGTATAAGCTGTTATATATACCATTAACATTGATTATGGTTAAATTACTAATTAAGACAATTAGAATTTGGAAATTTCGATTGTAATGGAACAAAAAAACAAATGGAAAACAAGAAAATTCTCGAGGAAATAACTTTTTTCTTTCATTCTATACGTAAATGTTTTTGATTAATCCATGAAACCCGTTTTGTTAGATTGCAAATCAACGTGACTCGAATCATAAATAACAACAACAATCATGATGATGATGATGATGATGGTGATGATGAAAAATGATTTTATTCCTACTTCTTGTTTTTCTCTCTGGTGTAAACAACGTGACATTTTCTTTATATTAATAAAATAGTGAAATAAAAAAATATATTCTTCCAATTTCCGGCTTAACATCCCGCACAATATCAAAGTTAATGGTTTTTTATTCGAAATCAGACTAGGATTTGTCCTTTCAACCGGAAAAAATTTCACACAGCATAACTTCTCTGTATGAATAAGTGTCCGTTCAAGGGAGGTGTACGCCCAAAAGAGGCTCTGCCTCAGGAATAAGAGGTTTGGAGATTTTCCAGTTAATTTTGTTAATCACCAGATGCGTTATTACTAAGGTAATACGGGGTTAGTGCCAAAACTGGTGGGTCGTCCTAGATTTGCCCAAACTACTACATCAAAAAAAAAAACGCTTGGAGCCTTTCGTTGTGTTTCAATGAACAAAATGAGTCTTTTTTACGAAATCTTGTATCCCATGAAAATTTAGAATTTCAATATAGTGAAAATGTTTTGTTCAGTTTATTTCAGCAAACTCATTTTCCGAATAATTAGATTGTTGCTAGCAAATTTCCATTCGTAAAATTGTCATTTGAGCTTTCATATTTAATTTCTTATTTCATTTCGAACATCTTCTAGCATCATTTCAATTTTTCACAAAGCCCAATGGTTTCTTCATTACAATCGAGTGCTATAAAATGTTTATGTTTTATTAGGCAACGTCTTTCGAATGTCTACAAATGACAAATTTGACTGAATTATCATTTCAAAAAGACAATTCCAAGTCGTATTTCAATTTTTCTACTCTAGATAATATTTTTCCTATTCCAAGAAAATATTTCAACCATTCAAAGGAAGTTTCACAATAAAAATTCTAACTTATTTCCATCTAATTCTTAATCAACAATAGATCTTCGTCGTTCAGAACCTAATTAATTTTTTTTTTAAATAGAATTTAATTTGAATAGAGCGAAGCTTCCCCAAACGACAACTCAAACAAAAGCGGAACATATCTATCCAAAATATTTTTATTATTAATAATTCTGTAAAATCCAATATTCCTCGATAAAACTGATAAACATTAATCATAAAATATTAGTTGGAATTTATTTGAAATTGAATAGTTGTAGAAATAGTATTCAACAAGTTATAGAACAGTAGTATTGATATTTTGTACGCTTACATCTTTTAAACATTAAAGGGTTGCTAGTTTCACAATGACAAATGGTAGTCAAAAATCAGGAGGGTGTGCTATAGATTATAGACTATGTTTGGTTGTCATGTAAAACAGAAAGTTCAAATGTGTAATTAACACAACTTTGGAATTGGTGTTGGCGATAAAGGTTATGCC
Organism: Zonitis immaculata; assembly: GCA_037414775.1. Lineage (NCBI taxonomy): Eukaryota > Metazoa > Arthropoda > Insecta > Coleoptera > Meloidae > Zonitis > Zonitis immaculata. The sequence goes on along the minus strand of JAZBGX010000942.1, from coordinate 11,069 downwards.
CTCGGAGAGTGGTTGCATGATCAATTCAATCACATCATTGTTACATTTCAATTGGGATTTAATCTCGATCAATGAATGTCCCTATAGGAAACTAAAATTGTTACTAAACGAAATCAAATAGTTAATTGTTTCGAATTCCTTAGGGAACTTGTTATCCAATGTTTTTGATAGATTACTGTCAACAAAATAAAACAAGAAGAAAGAAAAGCAAACGATTCTCATCAATTTCAATCGCTTATTGTTTGAGTTGAGAAAGTTGCAATTTCCTCAAAACAATGAATGATTTCTATATATGTCTCTAAATTATTTTGTAGATATCTTTTCTATTTTATTCAATTTTCAAATAGAATAATTCTCATGATTTTATAAAATAATTAAGTGCTGCTATAACAATAAAATTTTGAGAGAACAAGATTCAACTATATTGCTCCGAAATTTTCAGTGTGCTCTACTGACAGCGGTCCTCATGGACGCGCTCAAAAAAATTTTAGTAATGAAGATTAGACCAAAATTTCAATTGTGTAGTTGTTAAAACGAACTACCATAGTTGAAAAGTGATTTAAGACTAATTGTAAGACATAAACTTAAGTTGAAAACATTTTTGCTCGGTAATTTCTTATAATTCCCGAAGAATGTCTTGCTCAGTTGGTTTCTGCTTTCGGTAAAGGATTACCAATTCAGTCAACAATTTCTCTTTGATAAGGAGAACTCAGATTTTGACGAATTATAGTCTTAGCAACGATACAAGAGCGGCAGTTTCTCAAGAAAATATCAATACTGTACATTGACATGTGATAGATCGCGAGATTGAAGCATCATTAGAAATTTTAAACAAAAAATTTGCACAAAATACAGGAAGCAGCTAGAGTATAAAAATCTCTAGGCCGTTTCAAACCAGGAAGCGCTGAAAATATGTACACAATCGCGATCAACCTTGCATTTACTCTTACAAGCTAAAAAATGAACTCCAATCGTCTGTTTGGATGTTCCAAGGTGAAGAAAAGCCGACACAAATGCCCTTATGTCGTCTCGACATTTGTCTCGAAAACAAGTCATGCAGCAACAATTCTTCTACAAAATCAAAAATTAATGTACAATCATTGTTTTATCGCTGAGCTTCAGCAAACAAAACAATACGTTGAATTGCTCGCCTAATTTCCGCACAATTCCGCTGTAGACTCTAACAATCTCTTCAATTTTTCGAAAATCAAGAGCAGACTGCGTAGTCAAAGGTTCCAGTCAATGCCATCCAAAGCCCAATTTCGACTGTACCAACAAATGAGTTGATGAACTTCAATAGAGTTCTATATAATAAAAATTTCAATTAAATATTAACAATTCATAATAACCAAATTATAAACAACAGGAATATATAGTTGCTGTTTGCTCTATAATTTATACAGTGCGGTAATAGTTATTACGTTTAAAATAGTCCTATTCCAATTTAATAGTTGAATGTTTTATTATTCATGAATTAAACCGACTGACTGCCTCTCATATAAATCATTGCATCAAATTTCATATTAAATTAATAATTAAATTTTATCATGTTAATTGATAAACTTTCGAAACATAATAACACCGGAAAACAATAGCAAACTTTTTTAAAACAAAAAAAAAATACGGAAATAGTTTATTATACATTGGAGGCAATACAATAATAGCATTCTATTGAGTGAAACTAAGAGAAGTATGTAAATATCTATCTGTCTTTGTTTGACTCTCTACAAATATCTGATAACAATAGAGTTAATATCAGCATATTTTGTAATATTCATATAGTTAATATAATATTTCAGGCGGTTTCATTTGATTCCCATTATTATAATAATAGTAATAATAATTATCTCTTCATGAAGCAAACAAGTCTTTGTTGAATTTTAAATATTCAAACTGTCTATTTGCTTCTCTCATATTACCTTTTTTTCCAATTCTATCTGTTTATTTTGCATTTATATAGTAGAATTAGATATAAAATTTAACGATAAACAATACTTGTATTGAAAAACTTATGAATTATCTACAAAACTTGGATTCGCAGAAATGGTGGATGCGCCGGGCGCATAATTACACCAACACATAATTTTCTATCAAAAAACAATCATATTGATTAAAACTGGAAATAGTTAACTCTAGTAATGATCCATGTCTCAACTTTCCAGGATTTATATTGAAAGTTTCATAAGTATCACAATATAGTTTCGTTAAAGTTTCCATTGACCATCGATATTTCGTATTATTTTTTCGTATCAATTTTTACCTATTTGTGGAAGAAAGTCCACTTTATTTTGCATATTTTCAGTGTTTCTCAGTAGATTTAACTGGAATAAATTAATTAATAATTCTTAATTAGAGTGACAAAAATCATGTTGGTGGTTTTTGTTTTTTGTCAGAAATGCAAGATTCACAGTTGAAATTTCAATAATTTCACGCATTGTTTCTGTGAATTATTTACATAATTTAACTTTAAATATTTAATATTTCCGGAATATTTACTATTTACTCCAATTTCTGTTTTCTTCAGTAGATTCGGTTCTTCAGTAATTTCACTCTCTAATTCGTTCAATATTAATAATTTCAAAAATTGAATTTTCAAGATTGACGATGGAAGCTCCAGAAGGAGCAGAGTAGTATTATTCGATTTCCAGCTTATTCCAATTAATATTTTGTAGCCCCGAAACTCTCTGGGATATATTTGTTCTAGTTTTCTTTCTATTCTTCATTTATCAGAAGTCTCGCTTTTGAGTATTTGCAATGTTTCGCAATCCTTCATTAGTTGTAATCTCTTGCGCCTCCACCCGATTTTGTTAATACTTAACAAAATATATTGAGCTCTGAAAATTTGTTTTGAATATTTTCGAAAATGGTGAATGCGCTTGAATATGTTAGAAATTATTTTAAGCAACAAAAAATCATATTATTTGGAAACAATAATAAATTATTCAAGTCACAACTCATGGCTCACATTTTCAGGATTGATCGTGAAAGTTCTGGAAGTGTCTGAGTAGTTTCATTCAATTTTCAGTAATTTTCTATCGATATTTCTCACTCCTGGAGAGGATAATTTTTTTTCTATATTTTTTCAGTCATAAAGAACAAGTTTGGTTGTGTTTGCCACCAATTATGGTGTAATTTGAATATTTTCAGTGATTTCCAATTTTCTATTACCTGGAATTTCTCGTCTTCAAATCGTGAGACTGCAGAATATAGTCAAATAAATTATCTAGTATTTTCTTATAGTAGTGAAAATGGTGGAGGTACCAATTGGAAGAATATATTGAAAATCATTATAATATCTCTAAATTTTTCTATTTTGAAAATATCTCAGGAATTTCCCAGATAAAATACTAAGACTGAGCAATATTGCCGTAATTCCTATCTGTTGTTGATTATATTTGAATCAATTATAAATTTCTACATGAATTGTTGATGAGAAATACCTTGATGAATGGAAATGGTGGATGCGCCAGGTAAAGTTGTAATGAATTTTCATAATAAAACAAGAGAAAAGTCAATAAATAAAAAAAATATCTAGCTGTTATTAATTAAAATGGAAATTAGATTATTTGACTGAAATTTTCCGAATTTCGGAATTATGAAATTTTCCGCCGGGAAAATTGTACAACTTCCAAATTTGTTATACAGAAATTATATCGTACTTGATAAATGTTATTATATGAATCATTGATGTGTATACACAGTTGCTTAAAAATGGTGAATGCGCTACACAATTTACCACTTAAAATCTAGTTTTATAATAAAAATATCAATGATTTGATGACTTTCAACAACTACCCTCAAATCATCATTATTTTGATTTAGAAGTTTGTACTATACAGGGTGGTCCATCAAAGGCCTTCCTGGTCTTATAGGAGAGAAAAAATACACTCAACGATCTAGAGTTTGAGAAATCGTTTTTACGTCTAAATGTTCTCTAAATATCACATCTAGTCAGTTTGTGTGCACCCATTAGAGTCAGAGCTCCAAGACCAGGATAGCCTCTGGTGGATCACCCTGTATATTTGTGAAGTTCACTGAAAACTAACAGAAATTGGTTCAAGCAGAATTCATATTATTCTTAGTCGATATTCGATAATACTAAAGCACATGGCATTTTTGTTCACAAAACATCCTTCTAATTTATTTAATTAAATAAAGCGTAGAGTTCTCATCACTTGAATTTTTCCAAGTGTCTTTTTTTTTAAAGGAAAAGAACAAACATTATCAATTACATTAAAGTCCTGTAATGGAAATGTCCATTTCCTTTTATCGAATTTCCCATTTTCTTTTCTAATATTCTTCAATGCAATCTATTCATTGTTTTTTTTATCTTTGCAGTACCAAAAATATATTTCATCTAATTATACAATAATTCAAGTCTGTTTTGCCAATAAATTTGACGTATCAAAATTGTTAATTAATTCGATTTCTAAAATTGGTGGATGCGCCGAGTCTGCATTTCTCCTCATCTTTTCATTATTCTCGGCCGATTATCATCGTGATTTTCGATTGATGGACAAGAATTGCTTTGAATTGATCACTGAATATTTCAATTAAATAGCAGTAATTTAATTGATGCTTGTCCACACTGTAGTGCCGATCACGATCCGTTCTCGGTCTGGTTAGATATCAACCAGAGAGATACAATGTGTGCATTCACACTATCGGTATAGTGTGGACCAACCTTAATTAGTTCAAATAAATGCTCCACCAACTTTTGATATTAGCATTATTTGAACATCATTTTGTTTCAACTGTTGAAAATAAACGTTCCATTGAAAGAAAAATAATTTGTTAAAGTGAGAATTCCTCAAAGTACTATCGTATTTATTTCGCGAAGTTTAAATAATAAAAACAATTCATTATGAAAACATACATCAAAATACAGTTGAATTATTCTTTTATATTTTCAAAACTGAAAATACAGAAAAGTTGTGATGTATTTCTAGATTTTCAATGGCTTCAGAAAATATCCCAGCAGTACTACAACTGTTTATCAATAATTGATTTTTTTGAGAAGCTTTTATCAATTTTGTTTAGCACAGAAAGTTTTGAATCGGTGCCGTTTTTTTTCCAATTTCAATAAAAATAATTCATTTTGGCAAAACTGGTAGATATGCTATATGGATATCTTGGATGTTTTCATATTTTCTATGTTATATAATGTGATAAAAACAAAATGTTAACAAACACAATCGAGCAGTATGCGTTAGAATTAAATTTAAATTAAATATTTAAACTTTGAATTACTTCCTATTAAGAGCAATACTTTAAAAGTACAAATGGTGGATGCGCCGGGGAAATCTTTGCTAATACAAATTTTTGTAATGAAATCAAATTCCATTATTATCGATCTATATAATCGTTAATAAACGATTTTATTATAATTAATACAAAAGACTTCAACTATAAAAGCACTGCTTTATTTTATAATAATATTACTTTGAATCTCTCTGTAAAATTTCAAATCGAAATAAAGGGAAAATTAGGGGAAACTTCTGAGGCCGGAAGGTAGCCATTAGCAGAAAAATTTCGTTAAAATGGATAATGTAACGGAAATAAGTTTCGATTGAAAACCATAGAATTTAGATTTTCTTCTAGTTTCCCATAAGTTCGATAATTATTGTAATAAAGAACATTTCTGACAAGTGAATACAGTTAATTGAAGATGAGAGCAGAATAAGAGCTGAAAACTATTTTTACAGATTCAAACACTGCACTCCAATGAACTAGCATCGAATCTCATGGGCACTGTAAAGACAAATCGACTAAAGAGACAAATGACCAATTGATCTACTCCAACTGTTAATATGCATATTAAATATTATTTCTAAACGACTTATTCTTACTTAAGCGTTATAAAATTAATCGATTTATAAACAAAGAAAAGGTCGGTAATTTAAATAAATGTATTTCAGAATCCAAATGATTTCGACAGTTAATAGAATTATTTGGAAAATATTTGATTACAAATGAATTAAAGTCGAATAAATATTCGGAACGTAATTAATTTTCGATATGAATTCAAATATTCCACTTGCTTTCTATGATTGTTTAATGTTTGCTGGTTGTTTTCATTGTGATGTGAATAGATTGTGGAATAATGAATTTTGAAGAGTAAAAATAAAGAAAAAAAAAACAATAATAATAATTCTATTCAAATAATTTTATAGTAAATTAGTTATAAAATCTCAAATGGCGGTTGTTTGTCGTTTGTTTTATTTTGTTCATCCACCTGCTCATGCTCTTGTACTGACAATGAGATGTAAAATCTCGCAAAACCCCTATTTTTTTTTTTTTTGTTTCAATTTTTCTGTTAAATAGAGCATGTCCGATAGCAATCTTTATGATAACAAATTTAGCGAGAAAACTTGGCAGTTCTATATACAAATCAAGTTGAATTAATGTCGTAGCATTTTTTTAGACTGAAAAACCTATAATGTTTTTTTTTTTGCTAAACATATCTCTAAAAAGTTACTGATTTCTATCTTGAGCGAGAAACTATGGGGCAATAGAAAGTATCTATATGTTCAAGGAAGTGTCCGTTCAATAGAGGTTTTTTGTTCAGATAGAATATTTTCTAGAACTTTTAAAAAACTACTGTATTGTCATTGGTAACGTAGGAATTTTTGATCGACATTTTGTTTCTCTAAATATCGGTATTGTTAGGGGAGGTGACCGCTGTTGAGGAAAGTTTCACTGTAAACAGAAATTTTTATTAGAGGATATACAGTTTTATCACCATTTCACTGTAATGATTGTTTGAGAGTTACCGGATTTTTTTCTAGTGCCCCAGTCAAATTAAAACACATTTTTGTGAACTAATTAGGGATTTTTGTGAAAAGTGGTAGACCATTAGGAATATAGAAGTTTGGATAGAGAAATGTGGCAAATTTCAACTGAGAAAATACAAATCATCGATTTGCAAATTTGAAAATTTTTAGAAATTCTGAAATTTCCCGAATAATGGGAATTGTTGCAAAGCTTATCTTAAACAAATAAAACTTTCCAATTCGACTAAACTTTCTATGAGGTTTCCATTTGGAAAATTAAGAAACTATATAATTTCAATTTTCGGAAAATAAAATATTTATCGAAGAAAAACTTTCAGGAATTTGTACGAAAGTCCTAAGACCAATCCCAACAGCTGAAAGAATTCCGGAAAAAGCGAGAAACAATTTGGAAGAAAGACTCCAGAATTTTCGATAATTTTCCAAAGAAAAGCTTCAACTTCAACTTTCCTTCAATTGAAACTTTTCAGAACCACTGTGTTATGTATTTTCATTCACAACTCGTCCGAAATACAATTCTAATTTTGTTTTTTATTTTTTTTTCTGTATTTTGTATTAAAATCTTCGAATTTAAAAAATTAAATTTGGCTCTCTAAACCAGTAATTCTCAAACAAATCTGAGTAAATTGAAAGTATGAATATTCCGATAAGTGACGAGAGTTTAAAAACAAAAAAAAAACAACTCTAAAATTTCATTTGACCTAAGGAAAAGTTGTAAAACTTTCCCACAAAAAATTTACTTCAAGATTAACAATTTAAATTGTAAAGTTTGTGATTTTCATGGAAAACAATCAATAGAATTAATAATATTTAGAGTTTAGATGAAAATTGTATTTCAGTCGAGGAAAAATTTCCATTATCAATTTCCCAATTAATATTCTCTTTGATAATAACAAAGACAAAAAATTGGATAGACAGACTATAGAGATAAGCAGGATGTAATGATGAATCAGTCGTGTAATTAGAGATGGGCGTGTCGATGATTATGTGGGTGATTTACCGGCCAAACAAGGTTCAGTTTACCAACCAAGCAGAAACAAAGCAAGCCATTCCAACGACTATTTAATAAAAATAAAAAAATAGAAATAACAAAAAAAAAACCGACCACCATCATTACCATAACAACAAAACAAAACAATAACGCACAAATACAACCATCTGTCAATATATTTTGTCAATTTAAAATTTATTATTCGAAAATAAAAAGATTGTGTAATCATCGTAGTAATATCGGGAAATTTTATGTTGCGATGCGCAATATTCATAATATTATCAATATCAATAAAGTTTTAATGGATCCAAAGATGAAGTTGCCAAGCAAGCAAGCGATTTTCTTTGGGAATTTCCAATTGGAAAATAAATATTTCCGTAAGAAAACGATTAACGATCTGGAAAAGATGAAGAATTATCACGAAGTAGATCACCAGAAATCTATTTGAACTGTTGTGTTGTTTCTTTTAATGATTAAAGTTGTGGAAATTTGTGGAAAATTATTTGACTCAAAAATAAATATTTTCTTGATATGTTGATAAGTCTCTAAAACTTCCCATTAACATTCTGCTGGAAAATCTACTAAAAGAAAATTGATATTTTTAGAATTCGTACGAATAGGTGCAATTTTTCTTGTAATTGTTTTTTTTTTCCAAATCTGCGTGTACAATTTTATTCAAAATTATTTAATTATAGTTCGAGAACCACTGGAAGTAATTCAGAAAAATTTTATATATTCCTGGAATCCTGAATTTCGGGGGAAATATAGAATTTATAAAAATTATTCGGAAAATTGAGAAATTGCTGCTTGAAAATTAAGGTAGTAATTTTGAGATTGTTGAAATGTTGCCAAATTGTTGAGACTAATGAAACTATTCAACTTTACCATTAGTTTGAGAACCACTGACTAATAAGGTTTTTCCATGGAAAATTATCAAATAATAAATGGAATATCAAAATTGTATTGGAAATTCAAATGCGTAAGAATTTCGATCAAAGAGAAAATAAGCATTTTCACTTTAGATCAGTGGAAATTTCGAAGTTTTTTTCTAAATTAAATACGAAATAAATTCGTGGAAAATTTTGAAATTTGGAAATTTTAAAATTTTAATGGAAATCAGTGTGTACAATTTCATCCAAAATTATTTATTTATTGCTTGATATTACTGGATGTAATCCAGGAAAATTCTACGTTTTACTACGATAGTTTTCTCGGGGAAATTTGAGAAAATGTGAAAATTAGGAAATGCAAGAATCAATCAAATTGTTGAAAGTTATGGTAGTAATTTTAGTAATTTAGAAATTGTGGAAAATTTGTAAAATATCGATAAAAAATAAAAATCGGGAAGAAACTATAGAAAAATTGTCGCAATAAAATTCCGTACAATCAATGGAAATTTTGAAAATTCAAATGGAATTATTAAGTCAGTGTCAGAATTACTCTGCCTCATTGTCGGAATAAGGAAAATTTTGATAGAAAACTGATGGATTTTAATCTGAAAATATTTCTCAAAAAATTGTCTGATTGTTCCAATTATTCATTTGAAATGTACCTCAAATTTCCGCAGGTAAATATTCCGTCGACCTTTTCTCTACTTACCGCAAACAAAAGGGTTTTTGGTAGAATTATCTTCTTTTTTTTCGGGAAAAAATAAAAATAAATACAACCATCATCGACCAACTGTGCTCCGGCGTTGTTGTTGTTCAAAGAACATCTGTCGAAAATTCGCAACTGTTCTTCACAAACCCAACAAAAGCTGAAAATCCCTTTTTTCAAAAAAAATATATATATATATATATATAATCCTCACGATAACAATAATGATGATAAATTACGGAATTTCGTCAATTTTATTATTATTATTATTGTAACAAGTGAAATTCAATCGATGATAATTTTTTTTGGTTGTGTTTCGAGAAAATTTCTCATATTTCACCATGATATCGTGTGTCGTTTGAATTGGCAATCACCTGTCTGGTGTGGTTTTTTTTTTTTATAACTCAACAACCATCATCATCGTCATTGTCATTACAACATTAATGCCGGTAGCTGTTGTTCATCTAGTAGTAGTATAGAGACACCTTTCTTCCACTACATCTGGAGATGGTCATCTGTTATTTAAGTAAAAGTTCACCTGGCTTGTAACAGCAGCTGCAATAACGGCACTATAGATTTTTTCACTACAATCAAATAATAATGATGATAATGGAAATTATTAAAATTTCTAAAATAATTAAAAGTTTCCTTATAGCAGAGAAAACTGCTTTGAATTTGTTGTTGTTGTTGTTGATTTATTTTTAATTTATAAATGAATTCTTCTTTGACTCGTAGCTTATTGTTAGTCCATATTTGGAGACGTTTGAGGATCACTGACATAATTAATATTATTCCATTTAAATTCAGAGAATTTCATTCCCAATTCGGAATCAGAATGAGATTTTCCAAAATCTATGAACTGAACGAATTTGATGTTTGAACGTTTTGGAAATTTAGACAACAAATTCCATCCCATCCATTGACTTAAATGAAAATTCAGCGTGCTTCAAATGTTTACAGTATTTCATTGAAAATTATTGATAGAATTTCTAGAAAATAAGCAAACTGTCAGTTTATACATACAGGCTGTAGGCTGTCGCAGTTATACGAGTAAGTTCCGTAGCTCTGTTACTATTCAAGATGTCGATTTGCAATTTTTAACCACCAGCATTCTGCACAATTTAAAATCATTTTCATTTATTTTAACAGGTCGCTATACAGGATGGCGACCACCCAAACTTATGTTTTTTCAAATGCAAACAACCATATATTTTTGCATCATTAGAAAGCTCTTCTAATTCTAATTGAACTACATTAGACTTGACGGGGCGATATACAGACCGTTCAATTTTTATGGTCAACAGATGAGTGAAAAAGCTTCATCTTTGGAAAGTCATCATGACTTTACTGTTGCAATTTATGCAATGATTTAGGTATAAGGTGTCCTTGATAATTGACTATTTCACATTACCGTATACAGGGTGTGTACAAATGCAAAACTATGAATAATACATTGTTTTTCAAATGCAACAACTTGAATTTTTTTCCTAATAGACCATACAAATTAGAGATGGAACGGATATCCGGTAACTATTCGGTATCCGGCTTATCCGGCCACATTTTGATATTCGGCCGAATACCGGATAGCATCGCAATATCCGGCCGGATACCGGATATTTAAATAATACGATTTATTTTCAAAAAAATTGCAATAAAATGAAAAAATAATATTTGGGACTACATATTTTAGT